>OVAN01010954.1:180-15028 GCA_900406275.1 Anastatica hierochuntica
AATTGGCGCCAAGACGGACCTCCAGTCTCAGTTCCAATCGATGTCTAGATCGGCCTCTAGTTCAGTCGTCAATCGGTTCCGAGACTCGTTTGTAGGTTTAGCGTCAATCGGAGTTTAGACATTTCTTCGAAGCGGCGCGGTTCTTCAACGCTTTTGGTGGTTTCGTATTGCTCCGGAGGACGTATCGTATGGCCTCGTGAGAGTTATCCGAGAACCATCGATGCTGACCTTAGCACTTGGATGCTCTAGCTGCTTGCGGACGGACAGACTTTATGCCCAGATAGGTCATGATCGACTATCTTCGAAGTTTTGAAGCCAGGTCGGGAAGAGACAGCCTAAATGATGAGAATGTTGGAGTTTTCAGATATTCTTACGATTCCTGTGTCCGAAGGAGAAAACATCGTTTCCGTAGTCCTTTTCAGGCATCGATTTCGTCGGAACAGTTTTTGACCCCAACAGTGATAGCATACTGCAGATTTCTGAGCATAAAGCATCCTTTCTTACTCTTGCTTAACAGACCAAAAACAATATAAAAAACTGGGTTCTGAGCAGGAAGCAGAAAGAATGGTGATTGCGTCTCCTTTGTAGGAAAATTCACTCCAACACTGATCGATAAGACTAGGAATTAACTCGCCCATATCGGGTAAGATCACACCAGCACGAGATAAAAGACCGGCAATGGCTTAATCTACAGGAAGCAGAGTTCAACAAAAATGATAGTTGCCACACAAGTGGAGCATAACGCAAAAAATCCTTAATATTGTACGCTAGAGATTAGCAAAAACAAAGACAAAGGAGCCAAAAAAATGAAAGGGGGGGGGGGANGGGAATTAGGAACACCTAACTCCAACATGCTAAACACACTCTCGCTAAACACTAGTGGCCTACCAAAGGCGGAAACGCAAGTTGCAGAGTAAGGCTAGAATCTGGCAGTCCCCAACCCCTAGTCGGCAAAAGTCGAAAGCTAATAGCTTCTAAAGGCCTGAAAGCGCACCACAAAGCTAAAATGTAGAAGGCTAGAGACTCGACAAGGGTTAGAGGCAAGCAGCTCACTAAAGACTAACAACTTTCTAAGGCCAAAAAGCCAGCAGTAGGGCAAAGCCAGGAGCTTTAGCGATGGCAGAAAGCTGGAGGTCTTTCAAAAGCCCGAAACGAATGAGACAACAAAGGTATAAAACAAGAGGCCTTACGAGCATCAGAGGCTTCAAGAAGTTTCATCATATCTTTTTCAAGAAAGTGGCCCTACTATGACAAATAGCAAAGAATGAGATTAAAAGAGAAAAATTAACACAAAAAGCCCTCAAGGGCTAGGAGGATAAAAAGCCTAAAAAAGGCCAAAGAGTTCTACAAAAGCCCACACGGGGCATAATCAACAAGCCCATGCAGGGAAAGCAAAAGATCATGCAACAAGGTTAGAAGCAAGAGAGTCCTTGGCGCTGCATCTGGGTCTGGTGGATCTGCTGGTATGTGGCACAAGGGATAGCTGAATCATCATCAAAAGAAAGAGCCAGAAGGTCTTTAACTTCGGCCTCTGCCTCAGAGACCACCTTGTAGCTGGCAAACTTTTCTTCCAAATTACAAGAACTTGTGGCCTTGTGAAGCCAATACGGGTCTTTTCCCAGCGACCCATAATTTTGGCACACTTAACAATCTCAGCTTCCAGCTCTCAATAATTGTTGTATAAGGTAAAGCTTCTCTCCCTCTTTTCATTCTTTTGGTCTAAAACATGGTAGACCCTTATTAGGGTTTATGATTTTTAGCCATATGTTTTCTTTCTCGAGTCCGTGATTTGAGATCAAGCCTTATTTTAGGTAAATGGCCAGTTCCCCAGAGGAGTTTTCCCCTATCATGTCCTCATCTATAGGTGACAAGGTTCACCAATGGCGCTTGTTAAGATCCGCCTCCTCTTCAAGCTTTGAGTCTGAGTCATGGGATCAAGTTGCAGAGCGATCTGGTCTTGTTCCTATATGGATCATTCCTGACTCTCCTCTTCAAAAAATCGGTCCTTACTATTTAATTAAGAATGGGAACCTAGTCGATATGAGGCGGAAATACTCTATCCTTGCTCTAATGGTCTTTATAGTTCCTCGTGATGAAAAATGCGTGTCGAGGGACTATGTGATGAGATGACCATATACAAGGGCTATCTTGAGGCATGTTTGAGGGAAAGTGTCCTTGCCTTGGTCATGAAGTTTGTCGAGTATATTAACATTTTTCTGTCGCAGTTGAATCCACCCTCTGGGAATATTCTCATCACGACCCAAGTTGTGAATGATTTTTACGGCCTTAACTTGGGAATCACTGAACTCCTATTCTCCCATTACTTTTCACCCGGGTGTCTTGGTGAGGGCCGATACAATTTTCATCCGGGAGGTTGTGCTCCGATCATGAAGGAACTGCAAAGGGAAGAGAAAAAACGTAAGGCCTTCTCAAAGAAGTGGACCTTGAACTTCGTATTTATGATAGTGGGTCAGGATCATGGGTTCTCCAAGTTTTGGAAGCCCACTGGTAGGTCTAAGAAATGTTTTTTTTATACTTTTCCTCCGAGCATAGCTGTTGAATTCTAACTTTTCTCTTCTTTTTTGCAGAGGTTCCAGGGGATATGTCTGAAGAAGGAAAGGATAGTGTATCCAAAGCTCTTTAGATTCCTGTGGAAGAGAGGGAAATCCCGTTGTTGTTGTGCCCTGAGGTACTATCTCAAAGCAGCGTCTTGTGTATGCTCTTTGTCCTCCTTCTTTTGTATTTACTGCCCATTTTCCTTTTCTTGACTCACTTGGGTGTGTTTGTACAAGAAATATGGCAGGGCTAGAAACTAAAGCCTTGGAGGACTTTAAGAGAGCGAGGACGACCAAACTGAGATCTATCAACAAGACTTCTTCTGAAGACGCCGTGGATTTCCTTGAGACTCCTGATGGTGGATCCAAGAGGAAATCGCATGGTAGAGATGAGGGCACCTCTTCTCAAAAGAAAAGAAACACAAGGCGTTTCCACCACATCTTCCTCTCTGCCCTCTGCGGTCCTGATTTAAGCTTTGGATCATCTGAAGAGCAAATTCTTTTTCTCCACCACAATTTCTTATCAAGAGGCCAACTCTGCAGGCGTCTTCTACAACATCCAGAGGGAAATTCTTAAGGTATTGTCTAGCCAATATCCTGATTTTGACCGAATTAACATTTTATAATGCTTGACTGTGGTTTTTGCACCAGATGATTTCTTCCCTCCATCTTGTCGTGGAAAAAATCACCACAAAGGCTAAGGAGGCTACGAAAGTTAGGAGGAATATGTCTGAGGACTATGTGCACTAGATGAAGAGGGATAGGAAATGGTCCATTATTCTGGAGAGGGAGGCAAATGAACTCAATAGAATGAATCAGAAGGCGGAGGAGAAGGTTTGGGTACTGACTGAAGAGAAAGTTGACTTGGGGGCAAAGGTGGCCAGAAGCTGGAGGAGGAAGCCAACACCTTCTTAGAGGAGATGGCAATGGCAGTCAATGGTGCCAAAATCATGGGGCACTGGGAGATGTATAGTGATTGGCTCAATAAGGCTATGAGCTCTTGGAATCAAGAAGAAGAATATACCAGCTACAAGCTGGTAGTGGAGGCATATGCGATGATGAAAGGTCTTCCGGGTACTTCCTTTGACAATGAGGCTCCAATCCTTTGTGCTAAGAGTTCCACTGTCCTAATGGACCTGGACGCCAATACAAAAAAGTCTTATGGCCTGACACTTTTGCTGCTTGACTTCATCCCCATTTTAAAATGATATTTCTGCTTCTTTCTATCCCTTAATGAATTTTCTAAAACTCTTGCTTGGTTGCCCCTTCGTGGGCTTCTGTAGAACGTTTTGGCCATTTAGGTCTTTGTCCTTTATATTTTTGGCCCTATACGCCCTTCTTTTTTAACTCTTCATATTTGCAATCTGATTTATTAAGGCCATTCTATTTAAGAAGAATCTGATAATGCTTTTTACCTTTTATTTTTCAGCAAGCCACTTGCCTTTGGTCCTAATGAGACCTTTGGCTTTTTGCTTAGGAAACAGATGGTTTTCTCTCTACCTTTGGTGGGCCACTCGCTTCTGGCTTATGAGTTCCCACTATTA
This sequence comes from Anastatica hierochuntica, assembly GCA_900406275.1. NCBI lineage: Eukaryota > Viridiplantae > Streptophyta > Magnoliopsida > Brassicales > Brassicaceae > Anastatica > Anastatica hierochuntica. The sequence goes on from OVAN01010954.1 coordinate 4,280, forward strand.
CGGGGCTACTCGGGTCGCTGGCTTTTTGTCTTTGGTATGCCACTAGCCTTTGTCGAAAGAGTTTTTGCCTTGTGGGGTCGGAGTATACCGATTCCCCCTTTTTTTTACTCCTCTTTCTCTGTCTTTACTTTTTCTAGCTCACATCACTTAATTATTTATTTTGCATTTTGTCCCCCTTAAGTGACCACTATTTTTTTGCTTTACAGAACTCTGCCTCCTGCAGGTAAGCACCGTTAGTCTTTTATCTCATGATGCTGGGATTATACCCCTCGAGGCAAGTCAATCGTCGGTCTTATCAATCAGTGCTGGTGTGAATCTTCTTGTTAAGGAGACGCAATCACCATTCTTTCTTCTTCCTACGTTTGGGTAAGCAATTTAAAGGTGATGTTTTCTGCTAAAGCCTAACATTTCGCTATTTTTTGGTCTTTTAAGCCGGAGTAAGCAATGTTACCCCTTGCTAAGCGCTCGACGTTTTGGTGTCATGTTGTTTGTTAAGTAGGGGTAAATAAAGATGCTTCATGCTCGGATTGCGATAGTGTATTACCACTTTATCCGGTGAGAAGGAGTTAGCAGTGATGCTCCCTGCTCAAAACTTTTGGCTTGCTGCCTTATGATCTGGTAAACAGGGGATCAGAGCTTTTTACTCTTGGTCTTACTCCAAGAATTTTTACACTTTAAAGCAGAGTGTCGAAAGACTGACTTTGCTACTCTTTCAGTGAGACGAAGCTGGTCAACTCGTTTTTCCCTTGCTCTTTACTTGTTTTCTTTTGTGGAAAATTATTTACTTTATTGAATAAATTTGTTCGTAGATGCAATAGAACGATAACAAAGCATAAATTTGGAAAAGTAATTTAAAACACAAACGAAAGGCGTAGCTGGTAGTGTAGTCTTGAGGGCCAAAGGTTTTCCTTAGAAGTAGTAGGACTTTATGTGTAACACATTCCAACTGTTTGGCTGTAAAAGTCATGTAGCTTGTATGCCACAGACCCTCTGAATACAATGATTTGTTATGGTCCTATAGTTAGCTTGCATGCTGCCTTGTCCCTGGTGTTATCGAAGACATGTCGTAGGACCCATTCCCCTCGCTGGAAGGTTATGGTCTAAATCTTCTAGCTAGAGCTTTGTGCTACTTCTTGCTAGCAATATTAATTTTTGGCTCTTGAAACATCTGTCTTTTGATTTAATAGGTTGAGGGACATGGCCATCAGCTCCTCATTTTCCTCTGGGGATGAGAGCTTTGTCCTTGTTGCTCTTACGCTGATCGGCAAGAGCCACTGCCTTTTGATCCGTAGACCAAAGAGAAAGGGGTTTCTCCTGTAGCCATCTTGGTGGTGGTTTAGTAGCCCATTACGTTGGTGGGAGTTTTCCTACACAATTTCCCTTGGCTTCTTCTAGTCACTTTTTCAAGAGGTTCACCATTCTGTCGCAAAGCTCCGCTTTATGTCCTATTCTTTGCAAACCTTCTCGAAGTTATTGCTTGTGAATTGAGAGCCATTACATGTGACTATCTTTTAAGGGACCCCGAATCATGTTACAACATGTTTCATGAGAAAACTTTTGATTGGACCTCGGTAAATTTACTTAGTACCTTTGCTTCTACCAATTTGGGAAGTAGTATGTTACCATGAGCATGAAGACTCTGTGGACAGGGACCTCTGGAAATTTTCCTATTATAACCTTGCCTCATTTCATTAATGACCATAATGAGCTGATAAATTTGAGATTTTCTAGCGAGAGCTTGGAGTCTTGAGCGTGTCTTTGGCATTTATCACAATGTTTTGCCATCAACAACGCACCATTGGCCTTTGTAGGCAAGTAGTAACCCGCACTCCTAGTTCTTAGCATGAGTCTCTTGCCCTGAAATGGGATTCACATTCGCCTTCGTGTAGCTCACGGAGGACAATGTTAGCATCATCTAGCATTATGCATCACAGGTAATGTCCAAAGAATTACCTTCGATACCGCTTATTTTGGATTCGGCAGTAGCACACCGCTTGCTTCTTGATCCTCCGACATTCACTTAAATTGTCACATTTACCAGGAAATCATCTCTTAAGTATGCCACAATGGGTGTCATCCTGTTTTGGCTTTCCCCAATTGCAGAGATCTGCATTGTTTCTACGTCTTCATCTGTGGCATGCCACTGGACCACCAATAAGGGGATGCTAATTGGCTATGTGGTTTTCAAGGCTAAGCTCATATTAGACAAGGCATCAGCATGCAAGTTTTGCTCCCTGGGAGTTTGTTGAAAATTGCAGCTTTTGAAGGAGTAGATAAGACTTTTGGCTATGGCCATATACTTATTCATGCTTGCATAATTCGCCTGATATTTGCCCTGCGTTTGAGTTACCATTAGTAATGAGTCGCTGTAAACCCTTAGGTTTTGTACTCCCATGTATTTTGGTAGACCATGCCCAACAATATGGGCTTAGTATTCACTCTCATTGTTCGCGACTTTACAGTTGCATCTTACTTCTCTAGATGCAACCTCCCCACTTTGTGACACAAGCACGTGGCCACATACTTGATTCGCCCACATACAACTTTCATTCTCCTGCCCCCATTTTCTCCTGTTGGATTTTGACTTCTTATTCTACCCCATGAATAATAGACGGAGCGAACTCTGCTATGAAGTTTGCCAACACTTGTGACTTTATTGTAATGGTGGGCTGGAAGATTACGTTGTACGCCCTCAGCTCGACAACCCACTTGGCTAACCTTCGGGATACCTTTGGCTTGTGGAGCACTATGTTGAAGGGTAATGACGTGAATATCACCACGAGGTGAGCCTAGAAATAAGGGCGCAACTTCCTGGCTGCCATGACCAGGGCAAGAGCAGGCTTCTCTAGGTGGTTGTAATGTGTTTCAGCATCCAAAAGAGATTTACTGACGTAGTAGACTAGATGTTTCCTGCCTCTTTCCTCTATGACCAGTAAGTCACTCACCGTGTGTTCGAATACAGTAAGGTAAAGCAAAAGAAGTTCTCCATTTTGAGGCTTTGACATCAAGGGCGGCGCTGTGAGGTATTCTTTTAACTTGACCAAGGCGTCTTCACACTTTTGATCCCATGTCAATTGTTCCGGGTTCTTGAGGGACTCATAGAACAAATGAGACTTGTCAGAGAATTCTAGATATGAATCTGCTCAAGGCCATCAGTCTGCCTATTTGTTGTTCAACATCTTTTGGGCTCTTTTGTGTTTGCATCACTCAGATCTGTTCCAGATTGGCTTAGATCCCTCGGTATGTTACTTTGTTTCCCAGGAATTTTCCCAAGCATAAACCGAAAGGACATTTAGATTGATTGAGCTTCATGTTGTACTTTCTCTTATCGTGGAGAAAGCCTTCTGGTGGTGGACTATATGGTTTTCTTCCTTTAGTGATTTTACAAGGATGTCGTCTATGTAGACCTCCATGGCTTGGCCAATTTTATTTGCGAACATAATGTTCATTAGCCTCTAGTACATGGATCCCGTGTTATTTAACCCAAAAGGCATCGTCACCTTATCGTAGTAAATTCCACGAGAAGTCATGAGGATCTCATTATACCCATGAAGCTCGTGAGTTGGTATCCTGTTGTGGTGTCCACCAACTTGTCGATCTAAGGCAAGGGGAAGGGGTCTTTTGGAAAAGATTTGTTTAGATCTGTGAAGTGAATGCAGACTCTACACTTGCCATACTTTTTGAGCACCACGACGACATTGGCCAACAAGTCATGATACTGCACCTCTTTGATACAACCAGCGGCCAACAGGGTTTTCACCTTATCGTTGATAATTTCATTGCGTTTGGGTGCAAATTTCCTTTTTTTTGCTTGACTGGTGTCCGCCTTCCTGGCATATCGACATGGGACTAGGGGAACAATCACATTTTGACCTCATAAATTCAATAAGCCTTTGCCTTAGGTTTTCTGGTAGTCTCGATCCTATTCTGATATTTCTCTCTAGATCTCCCGACGTCTGGGTTACCTCGTCTAGTTGATCCATTTCTGGCTCTTCATAGTGTTTAGTAAGAAGTCGCTTCTGTAATTTTGTAACAAGATCAGACATTATCCTAGTCTCCTTTGATCTCTTTGATTCCCTATCAGAATTCAATACTCCCGTTTCGTGTATCCAAGGACGCCCCTTGATCATATTGTAGGCAGAAGTACCGTTTATGACTGAGAACTTTTTGGACAGATTCACTCCTTCGGCGTAGACTGGGAGCATTATTTATCTCACTTTCTGCTTGACTTCTTCACTGAAACCAGTGAGTAGATGGCTTTCTTTGTTAATGCCTCCTTTGTGAGACCCATATACTTGTAGGTTTCTGATGTGAGAATTTTTTTCTCAATCGAGTTAAGTCTTAAACTCAACTCTATGCCTCAAGTGCAAGGCTAGTTGTTGTAGTAATGGGTATCGAATCCACAAGGAGCACTAATTCACGCACTTAGCTCTAAAGACAAACTCATCAATCTAAGTCTAAAATGGAGAATGGTCTGAGCAATTCAAAGGATAAAACAATTAAAACTAGATGGAAAAGTAAAAGCTAGAAACGAAAACACTAAATGAGATTTGAGATGGAAATGTAGAAACATGGTTCATGGGCATAGTCGATTGATTAGATAGCTCAAGCATGATTAAGATGCAAAGGTTGAAAATAAAAGCACCATCCAAGGGCAAGGCATAAGTTCAACTAGTTCACTCTGGTGATCCTAATCCATTTGACAAACTCTAAATCAATTCAATCTCTCATAGTGATCTAGAGCTTATCAATCATTATAAACAAGCCAAAGCGCCCACTAAACACCTTGATCATCTACTCCCGTAGGCCAATTATGTTTAGCAATCCTAAGGCTCTCTTAGGCATTTCAACAAACACCTTCCGGGTGTGAAAATCTTGAGCTCTAGAAATTGAGTGATCAAATAAAATCTAGCATTAAAAACTCCTTAGTCTTGTGAATCTAACAAAACCAAACCTTTAGCAATATAAATCTCTGCCTAAATCTACTCTAATCCACCTAACCCATAAACCACTAATGATCTATTCACTAATCATAAACTCTAGAACATGTACAAACATGATCTAAAATCACAATCATCATGAGAAAGAGAGAAGGGATAGAAAAGATGAAGTCTTTTTATTGAAATAAAAAGGATTCAAGAAGATCAATGTTTGATCCACAAAACACACAATAAAAGAAAACTTAGGGTTCTTCAAGTTGCAATGATTAGTATTTATACTAAAGAGAAAGATATTTGGGTCGACCCGGGTCGAAAATATGGGTTCTTCTTGAAATGCAGGCCGACTGGCAGTCCAGAAGGTGGTGCAGACCGCCAGCCAGAGGGTGCTCAACCGCCAGGTGAGGTCTGGAAGGTGCTCGCGGTCCAGAGGGCTGGTGCAGACCGCCAACCAGGAGATGCTCGACCTCCGGGTATGTCCTGGAGAAAGGCTGGCGGTCCAGATCATGGTGCAGACCGCCGGGCAGTGATGCTTCAACCGCCATGATGCGGTCTAGGAGGCTGGTGTGGACCGCCAGACAAAACTCCTTCATCCGCCAGTCAGCTACTTTGGTGCTCCATATTTCCGTTTTTGCTTCCTAATCTTTGGGTTCACTCGCTTTTGTTAAGGCAACCTGAAATGGGGTCGAAAGAGAGAAAAAGAATGTATAAATGCAACATCTAAGACTCCTATATGAATTTTCTTAATCTAGACTCGAAAAACAGGTTGAATCATCCTAAAAGCCCCTAAAATGCATGGAAATCTCAAGTAACTGCTAAGCTATTTCATGTAAAATATGATAAGATCAACTCTCCTGGACTAGAATCTTGCTTGTCCTCAAGCAATGAGCAAGGTCTTAAGCCCGAGAAAGAGGTTTGGAAGTGGGGAGCTCATAGCCTAAGGGTTATGCGAAGAATGCCCAATCAAGATCCTTAGAGAGATGTATCAAATAGCAAAATTCAAACTTACTCTCTTGTACTTCGCCATACTCATCCCAAGTCGACTAGGTAGTCTACGCCTAACTCGTCACAAGCAATCTTATCAAACAATCCTTTAACATTCATTAATGGATTCATGTGAAATCTCACCTATGGACAAGAAATCAAATACNGAGAGGCATGTTTAAGTGTTTTATGTGGTTTCTCTGAATGAAAAATTGCTTTTCAAGTAGTAAAATCAAGGGAGACTAGGACAATTGGCATGTACAAAGATTTTCCTTCTCTAAATAATTCTCATTCCCAAGTAGACTCCCTAATTCTACCCTTCTTAATCACCCACGAACACACCAATCACTACAATGATCAACTTCTTTTAGTTTCTTTGATCATGAACTCTAAGGGTTTCTTTTCTTCTCATGGCTAAAGCTCTTTAAATCTTTCTTATTTCTTTTTCCTGATCCTTCTTTTTCTAGTCTCTTAGACATCTTGACTACTTCTCTTTTTAGCCTAGGATCTTATTTTCTTTTTTTTTTCTTCTCATTACAAACTTAGAGCTAGCTTTCTTTTTGTTTCTTTTTTAGATTTCTATACCCTTAGAGTTCTAACCATCCCTTTCATTCTTTCTTTCCTTAGACTTTTCTCATTGATCCTCTTTGAAGTTTACTAACTTTTCTCATCAAGTATAAGAACTCGAATTGATCCCTATCCTATCTAAGCTAGCCTTAAACCGAGACTAGTTCTAAGAAGGGTCACCTTTGTCGTCCCAATACTCACGGGATTTTACATATGAAAGCACAAAAAGGAGACCTCACTCATATAAGAACAATGGGGCTTGAGTGAAAGGTTCGGATTAAGGGTGAGGAACCATTCTTAAAATGAGACTGACTACTTGGATTGATTGAGAGTGGTGAAAAGGGATAAGTCAACCCAAGTATCAATGTCTTTATCCATGGTTAATACATTTCAAGTCCATAAGCAAGATTAATTTCAAAGTTCTTTCAAGTTTAAGTTCAATAGGGTTGAAATCAAATCATGCAAGATCAAAATTAGACGCACTCAATTTAAGCCGAGAGTTCCGAGCATGGATTTTTCATTTTTCGGTTTGACTTAGGCTACTTGATACACCTAACAAGGGTTTTGATTGGTTTCATAATCATTGGCCACTAACAAGGCGATTCAATCATTGTTCCCCTATGGAAATGCATCCTACATGCTCTCTAAGACTCGATCTTACTAAGGATGATGAAAAGAAATGCAACTATATGATTGTTTTTGGTTTTTTTTTTTCAAAATTTTCAATTTTTTTTGGTCTTTTCTATGCCTTAGCTATTCACAATGCATCTAAACTATATGGGACTCTAAGAAATGAGAAATGAGACAAAACAACTAAAAACACATTAGTAAAATTCTCCTCTCCCAGACTTATTCATCACCGTCTCGGTGAACGAATGAAATCCAACGAAGGAGACCAAAAATCCCAAGTGCGAGAAAAAAATAAAAGATAAAGTGGTATTTACAATGGAGAAATGGTTGTTACCTTGTTCTCAAAAGGTTGGGGAACCCGCGGATTCCTCCGTGTTGATGGAGTAGGAGTCATTACTTGCGGTTGGCGACGATGATCTCCCTCTTCTTCGTTGTCTCTGCGGCTCGTAGGATGAGTGTCTTGATGGGTCATAAAACACCAACATGCTTTGAATTCCACCGAACGAATGTCTTCCTCCTTCATCGAATTATCCTTCTTCCTCGCGGTTCTCCTCTCTCGCTCTCGATGATTCTTCTCCCGAAAGCTTGTGTGTAAGTACCTTGACTTGGTTGTTAAGAGAGTTCACTTGTCCTTTTAAATTTTTGGCAACCTTGAAAAGCTAGTGGGTTGTTCTATCTTGCCATTTTTTCCTTCGTTGCATGACTTTAAGCTTGTCATGCGCATACATCATTTGTTTCGAGGATGATGCGCCATCATAAGGCTCGAAGTGGTAACGGTGAGAGCGAAAGATCTCTTCTTCTTCGCTTGAGTCTTCGTCTTCGTCTTCATTACCCGAGTTGTCTCCTTCTTGAGCTTTATTTCTACCTCTCGAAGTCCATAAGAGGATTGCTCCTCGGGGTCATAGAAGCCTTCTTGCAGATTGAAGGTAATGTTATCGCGGTTTCGGAGGTTTGTTGCCGCATTGTTTGCTAAGAGAAAACTTGCGGTCGTCGTGCATGATATAGGTGTATTGCGATCCCACCTTGCCTCCTAAAACTCGTGAGAAGTTAAGGTAGGAGATGTCGATGAGCAAAGACGGTTCCTTGATTGGAGGAAAATTGATCTTTGACCCATTGTTTGCGAAGTGCCTCAAGATTGGGTGCACAATATAACCAACCATTAGGTGAGCATTTGCATCGTTGGACTTGTAGAGTGTCTCCGGGATGCCTATGAGGTGTAAGAGCAACGCACCACCGAGATCTAAACGGTGCTCGGGAGTTTTAAAGGCATGACGGTTAACACCCGTCAAGATGCTTGTACCTCCTCTCAATAGCAAGTACAAGTCACTTGCATTGATTTTTTTGGCCTCTCTTCACGCAAAGATGGTGTTGGCGAGGCACTTGTGGACATACCGAAAAGCCGGGTGGCAAATTTTGGATGCCTTAATCCCCGCTTTGTACACACCGAATCCAATGCTCTTCCACATACTTCGAGCCTCTTCATTGATTTTGGGAATGATTGGATTATTTCCCGTCTCAAAATCGAACAAAGTGTTCAAACCCGCGTTGTTCACTCAATGTCTTCATTCCCAATCTCGCATCGGAAGTTTCCACTTTCGTTCTTGTACTCCAAAGATGAGAGAAATTGTCAAGTTAGTGATTTGTCGCCTGATCCTCAACGGAAAAAGAAATCGCCCAAGCTCATGTGTTGGCAAAGTGTTTTAACATCATTGTATATTTCGAGGTTGACCAAAGCCACATTACACGCCCACCTTGTTGGCAACCACTTCTTTTTCATCAAGGTGTTGTAGTATTGTTTCGCGGATGTTTCCTTCGACTTTCGAGGTCTGTCCGCTTCTGTTGATGCGTGCCTTTTGGCAAGCTTCTTGTTGGCTTTTCCCTTCCTTTCCAAAGGAGGGAGATCCTCGCTCGACTCTCTATCACTTTCCACGTCGGGTTAGTACGATATTTCCTTTTGTTTTGTTCTCCTTGGCCGAGCGTGGGAGCTTGAAGCTTCCATTGCTTTCTTTGGGTGCATTGCTCTGCTTGGTTTTTTCGATCTTGTCTTAATCATTGTTCCTACACGGCTTGAAATTTTCCAAGTTAGTATTTTCAAAACAATTCTCCAATCATTGTGAAAAATTCACAACAACCATACATATTGTTGAACTCACCAAACTTAACAATTTCTACACTTCTCATACTTATTCACAAATTCTAAAAAAATCACAACGAAGGATAATGAAGCAAGAACATTCACTTTCTAGCTTATTGACAACTCAAAAACCCTATGCAATAGAGATTTAGCACATAAAGATCATACACAAAAGACGTAGACAATTTTTCCATTTTAGCTTCTTGAAATTTCTAAGACATAATCTAATTGCTAAATTCTTTAGTAGTCTTTTGCAAAAAAATGATTCTCTTAACTATATAAACGCAATGGTAGCAAAATCCTCAAATTTGTCTTAGTTTCAAATTTCTCCAAAATTCTCAAGAACCCTAAACTTTTGATTTCTAAAATCAAGCGATTCAAGCTATAATGGGTGTTGTCTTAGTAATAAAAATGCTAACCCATTCCTGGCTAAGCATTATCTATCACTAAGAACTATTAAATCATCTCAAAATTGAAATCTAAAAGTTTTGTTCAAAGAGAGGTGTGAGAGTGATTACCTTGATTTGGATATTGCAAAGCTAGATAATGATGCAAAGTTGTATAGATGATGTTTGGGTATGCAAAAATGCAATGATTTGCAAAATATTTTGGAAAGATTGAGGAGGAATTGAGTTTTTGAGTATAAAATTTTTTTAGAGAAGAGAGGAAGAAGAACGATGAAGATGAGAGTAAGAGAGAGAGTTTTGTGTTTTTGGGGTTATTTTTATAAATTGCTTATGTTTTAAAACTTTGAAAAATTGCATTTGAACCCAACAAAAATCGAAAGCTTCACAATACCTCCCCCCCACTTACATATACGGTTGGCGGTCTAGACAGTCGGTGCAGACCGCCAGGCAGAGAGGTTCTACCCGCCAGGAATGCTTCCAGAGGGGCTGGCAGTCCAGAAAGCACAGTGCAGACCGCCAGGGAGAGAGGCTTCAACCGCCAGGTGGTATCTGGAGTGGGCTGGCGGTTCAGGTGCTAGTGTGGACCGCCAGATGTTGGGGTCAAAAAACGGTAACATCGAAATCGACGCCCGAAACTTCTGGAGGCCTCCAAATACAAACTTCAAAGCGAAATGAAACCACCAAAAGCGTTGAAGTGTCGCTTTCCCTCGGAGGAATGTCTAAACGACGATTGATGCCAAACCTACGAACGAGTCTTGGAACCGGTTGTCGACTGAACAAGAAGCCGATCCAGACGTCGATTGGAACCGAGACCGGAGGTCTGTCTTAGCGCCAAGACAGAGTGTCTGTCTTGGCGCCAATTGGCGCCAGGACCAAGCAATGTCCTTGGTGCCAATTGGCGCCAGGACCAGGTTGTGTCCTTGGCGCCAATTGGCGCCAGGACCAAGTTGTTTCCTTGGCACCGATTGGCGCCAGGACCAAGCAGTGTCCTTGGCACCAATTGGCGTCAGGACCAAGTTTTGTCCTTGGCGCCAATTGACGTCAGGACCAAGTTGTGTCCTTGGCGCCAATTGGCGCCAGGACCAAGCTG
>OVAN01010955.1:0-15176 GCA_900406275.1 Anastatica hierochuntica
GATTTGCGAGTAAAACCTTCCTCGCAAATTGCGTGTTTTCTTGTAGTGTAAAAAGGACTACGGAAATGTTGTTTCTTCCTACGAAAACAAGAATCGCAAGGATATTCTCAAGCTTCGAGAGTCTTATCATCCTGGCCATCTCTTCCCGACCAAGTTTNCTTCCCGACCAAGTTTCGAGGCTGCGAGTATAATCAATTGTGACCGATCTCACACTAAGTCTATCCAACCGCAAACAACTAAGGCACCCGAATCCTAAAGTGAACGTCCACAATCTACGGATAGCTCTCGGAAGACCTCGCGATATGAACTTCGGAACGATGCGAAACCTCCGTGATAATCAGAAAACCGTGTCGTTTCGAAGATATGTCTAAACGCCGATTGACGCCAAACCTACAAACGAGTCTTGGAACCGATTGATAACTGAACTAGAGGCTGATCTAGACATCGATTGGAACCAAGACCGGAGGTCCGAGACAGAGTGTCTGTCTTGGCGCCAATTGGCGCCAAGACCAAGGATTGGTCTAAACGCCAATCGGCGCCAAGACAGAAGCCTTGTCTTGGCACCGATTGGCGCTGAAACGCGGATAATGTTCAGTCGTAATCCGTTGACTGAACCACGTCCTTTCCGATCGTCATTTCCTTCGAATCGTCAATTGATCGTCTCTCGTTTCGTTTCGATTGGAGTTTCTGTCAAACTATCATGATGATAATCGTAAGGATTCGTACTTTCCATGGACTTTGTATCAATCGTGTAAAACGACGGCGGTTAACCTAAACACCGGAAGAGTCTACACTATACGATCGGCCTTATCGTTCCATGAAACTATTAGCGCTTGGTCTTACGAGAAACGGTTTCCCGCGCCAATCGTAAAGATCACTTAGCCGCGAAAGGGCCTGAAAGGGCACAAACGGCGATAACGGCCCACTTACGATTTCGGGCGAGAATCGGCCCATCTACGATGACAGTTTGCCAGGGTTTCGCAAAAATATTAAGTTTCGAGAAGATAAGGAAGGATCTCGAAAAAGATATATGCGAATCGGGGAAAAGGAATATTTCCATGAGAAGATATGCACGAATAGGGGATGAAAAAGGAAACGGGCCAAGCCCACGAAGACCTATTTAAAGGGTGCAAAGGAAAAGGATGAGAGGGATACACAACACAATTTTTGTCACCACAAAACACTTAGAAAAACTAGGGTTCTTACTTTGTTTTCGTTAAAGAGCTGCGTCTCAACTAGGTTACGAGTCTACGCTGTAGTTCTAGGTAATCGTCGCCAACAGTTCTTGCGGCCACGGCTTAACACCGGTTGCGCACGCTCATACCACGAATTCGAATAAGATCCCTTATACTTTCTTCGTTGTCTGGGTGTTTCGATTGTTGTCATTCGTATCCGTTCATGTTTTGATCAACGATTCTCTTTTCGTGTTCAAACTGTTTCTCATTACGAATCTCGTTACTTTATTGTCGTTTTACATATCTCTCTTCGCAATTTGTTTCGTATTGTCTTTACTTTGCTATTTATCTCAATTTCGTCATACGAATCTCGTTAACCTGAACCTTGCAATCTGTTCGCATATTCGTTTTACTCACGCTTTTTGTTTGATCTTATCTCGCAGCATAGTTTCGTATTCTTTATCCATCAATATTTGTATTCACTGCTTGATCTGTCGATTTTTGGCTACAGAGAGTCCGTGTACCACATAGCATTGACAGTGAGAATTTCGGTTCCCACACAAATCCTCTTAAAAATCTACGTGTGAGATTTAACCCTCACAACTAGGGGGCATCAAGATCTGATTGTACCAGCTGAAAGCATCCATAAAACTCATGAGCTGGTGCCCTGTGGTGGCGTTGAAAAGCTTGTCAATGTATGGGAGAGGGAACGGATCCTTGGTGCAAGCCTTATTGAGATATGTGAAGTCGATACAAACTATCCAGTTCCCATTCTTCTTTCTTATGACTACCATGTTAGTTAACCATTCTGGATATTGCACCTCTCGTATGAATCCTGCTTCGAGGAGGTTGTTGACTTCCTTATTGACGATGGCGTCTCTTCCAGGGGCGAATTTCCTTCTTTTCTGCTTCACTGTTTGGTGGTTTGGGTCGACCATTAGTATGTGTGAGATGATGCTAGGGTCAATCCAAGGCATATCTCCGTGGGTCCAGGAAAATCAGTCTTGGTTAGATCGAAGGAAACCTATCAGCCTTTCCTTTAAGTCTATGAAGAGACGTGAACCGATCTTCAGTTTCTTGGTAAAATCACCTTCGACCAAGGGGACTTCATCTAGCTGTTCAATATTTGGTTCCTCGTCGTTGGTGTTGGCCTTGGCCAAGACCTGTGTCGGAAGCGTTGGTGTGCTTTTGAGGGTAACCTCGTAGCAGGACCTGGCATCTTGCAAATCTCCTTTGATTTCTCCTACTCCCCAAGGGGTCAAGAACTTCATGACTTGGTGCAAGGTGGTAGGGACACCCTTCATCGCGTGGATCCATGGTCTCCCCATGATAATGTTGTATGCGGATGGACAATCTACGATGGCAAACCTGGTTCGTTGGTGGACTTTGTCTCCCCATACGCTTAGGGTGACTTCCCCGATGGTTAGGGTTGTCTCTCCGCTAAAACCGACCAGGACGCTTCCTCTTTGTATGATGTTCGAGTCTGGAATTCCTAGCTCATTTGCGGCTTGCAAAAAAAGAATATTGGTTGAGCTTCCGCTGTCGATAAGGATCCTTCTAAAAATGCACGAAGCCATTGTTAGGGATACAACCAAAGCATCATGGTGAGTAGGTTGTCCCCTGTCACCAAAAAAGGGAGTAAAGCATATTCCTATCTTTGCAGATGTTGCACTCTATGATTCCCTTAACACACAAAGGACTCCTTGTAGAGGATGGTCCCCTGGCTTTAACTAATCCTCGAACCCTCCTGAGATCGAATTGATCACCCTAGTATGCTTAGGTGATTATGGGTCTGATTCCTCAGAGGGCTTGGGGCTACTAGATTGGCGCAGCTGGTTTATCTCGATACTTCTTTTGCCAATGAAATCCTTGAGCAGTCCCTTTTTTAGGAGGTTTTTCACCTCTTGCCTTAGCAGAGCACAATTCTTGGTATGATGGCCATAGTCTCGATTCAAACCACACCATTCAGAGCTTTCTCCTTTGGAGTAGGTAGGGAATCATGGCTTAGGTGTCCATGTGACGTCCTTGGCCAAACGCCTTAACTCTGCGACTACTTCCGCTAGGGCCGCGGTCAATATATCTTGGACTAGCTTGGGTAAAGTCATGTGCTCTTCTTTGCTGGCTACTGCCATGGACTTGGCCCACAGATTGGCGGGATTCTTATTGCTTCCCCATGCCCCTGTTTGGGCTTGGGGTCGGTCCATGTGTCTGCTAAGGACTTTATCTTCCTTTGGAACCTTAGGACTAGCCTTCAGAGGTATGTGAGCTTGATAGTACGGGTCCTCTTCCCACTTTATTTGTTCCCAGGCCATAGAATGGACATCTTCCATCGTATGACAAGGGTATTTAGTGAGGTCTTTGTATATGTCACCATTGGTAGATAACCCCTGCCTGAAAGCTGAGATAGCTTTAGAGGCGACGCAGTTGGGCACTGTTTTGCTTCATTGAATCGTCGGACGTACTCCTTTAGACTCTCATCTTCTCATTGTTTGACTCGATAGAGGTTATCGGAGGTACGTCTTAGAATATGGTTGTTGGCAAACTGCTCAATAAAGCAATCCGTTAGCGTGGCGAAGGAGTCAATGGAGCTGTTGGCCAGGTAAGCATGTGTTGGCGATACTCGGCTATGTGCGTTTTAAGGTCGAAAGTTCCATCGTACAGGGTCATGGGTGGCCAAATGAATCCTTTAGGAACTTCTCTTAGAGCGATGGCATCAATGAACGATGTTTCAGCGTAGGAGTTAAGGGCGCTCTTAATGATTGGCAGAGCTACCCCTGGTAAGTGCTTGATCATGTTCTCCATATCTTCGAGCCTTCCCGTTAGCATGACTTCTAAACCATGGGCCTCTTGAGCGATTCCTGCATAAGGTTTGCTACTGCCGCTTTTATGATTGTAGCCAGGATTCCGGACCAGACTCGAGGTTGGAGCTTGATACGCTCGTCTCTCCTTTGCGACTGTTTCCGGTGTCTCGTACAGTGACTGCATCGCTGGAACCTTCCTCTTGAACAAGACACGTTTCCCGTTGACTTTGGTGCATGTGTCAGATGTTTGAGCGCTTTTCTCCGTCGTCTAGGCTTTGAGAATCGCATTCTCATCTTCTAGCTCCTTCAAGCGAGCTTCGTTATGTCTTAGTTTCACCGTGATCTGCTCGTACTCTTGAAGCTTTGTCGCGACCGCCTCATCATCGCTATCTCGGGAGTTATTTCCACGGACGTGGATCTGAGGTTTTGATTCCTTCTGGATTGGAGGAACTTTTGGATTCGCTCATCTTCATTCTTTTGTTCTTGTTGAAATCTCCCCCTCCTTCTAGCGCTAAACTGTTTGGGATTTTTTTGGTGATTCTTCGATGGAGAAGAACATGAGCAAGATTCTAAGGGTTTTAGAGAGATGAGCAAAAGATATGAGTCGAATAGATGTAAAACGATTCCTATTTATTAATGTATAAGAGAGATCGATTACAATGGTGTATTTTGTGTAAAGTTTCGGATTCTTGACTAGGGTTCTTCCCTTTGTATTTGTAGTTGTCGAATCAGAGTATTTTCCATATTTCTTTATTGATAACTTTTATATTGGAGTCTATATATACAATGAGGAATATTTCCCTTAATTCATTAAGGTATTTGTCCTTATCTCTTAATATTTATATCGGCTAAGGGGGATATTGGCCCTACCTCGGCTATGACCTCGGCTTGGCGGTAGTGTCATTGGCTATGTCCTTGGTTCACTAGTTCAACTAGGGAGTTTGTTTATATATCCGTGGTCTAGCTATGGCCGGACTCTAAGGGAATAAAATTACCCCCAACACATACCATTTTTTATGTAATAACCGCACTTGTCCCGAATTCCACTCATACTATTTGGGGGTTTTTAATTAACATCGAATGGGGCAACTCCATGGAATGATGAACAAAAGAGATACTTCATTAATAGCTTGAAAGTAGAGTCATAGCCAATAAAACTATGAAAAGTGTCCATGACTCCAAGGGTAACTCGTGCTGGTCCTTGGACGTTGGCTAGATAGAACACGTAGTACTCTAGTAGCTGCTTCTTGACCATGGGTCCATGGTATGACCATGGCGCCTTGACATGAGTATGGTGACTTTGGGTAACTATGACGCATTAGCATGACTATGGTGCCTTCAAAACTTTATGTTTGGCATAGTAAGTGCTGATCTCGTAGACCAAGACAATGTCTTCAAGAGAGACACAATCGCCAAGGGAGATGACCTCGTGGGCGTTGGTGAGTTGAACATGGAAAATTCCACCCGTAATTTAGTTGGTGGTTCTAATTATGAGTGGTGCCCTATGTAAGGGCTTCCTATGTACACTCTCTAAGGGATCAAGCCATTCGTAATTCCTAATATATAGATGGAGTGTTTTATAACCTCAGCCGATGGTGTAAGTCTCGTAGGTGAAGTTTGTGAGCATCACCGAGAGTTATAATGGGCTCGCGGTTTCGTAGACGGTAATAGACCTTGTTCATAGACTCATCGGTATGGTTCAAGGGCATTACCGAGAGACTTAGAGATTAGGGTTACCTCATAGGTTACATGTCGTGAACATGTTGATGAATAAGATCTTGGGAGATAGCTTATTGTGTGAAGGAGAGTTGATTGACCATGGAGGTCCAGCTAGACTATGGCAGTTTGTATATCCTTATTGTGGTTGGATGGTTCCAGCTGTCAGCCTGGCTATTATGCCTCTGCGGCTACCTCTTCGTCCCGTAGTATTTTTGGGTTTGTTTGTAGATATGTGGTTATCGTTCTCGTATATCTGGGACATATCGTGGATGACGCCTTGGTCTACCTTGGCAGTCTCTGTGGGCATATTTGTTTCTTTCATAAATGAACCTCTTGAATAACTCTGAATGGGGAGATCCCTTTTTAGGGTTTATAAGATCCTTGTTTTTATAAGTCTCTAATTGATATTTCCATATATTTTAATGAAGATTAGAATAATTACTAATTTGTTTCATCTTTGCAATAAGGATAATTTTCTTTTTACCTTAGTTGTCCTTATCTGATAAAGAAGAATCTTAGGAGAATATTCAGGGAATATTCTTGGCCCTTGTTTTTCGGTCTTGGCGTATACTCTTGACCAAGGCTAAGCCCTAGTTTCTGTTATAACTAAGGAGGTTGCTTTCCTCGGCCCTGGCATGGCTAAGGCTTGATTTCATGGTTTTAAAATTACCCCCTACAGTTGCCCTCCACTCTTCATTTTCTAGAATAAGAATGTAATGAGTGGATATACTAATAGTCCTTGCCATTACTGTCAATACGCGTTTGGTGTCTTCCGGTTTGGCTGAGATCGTCCTGGCCACGTATGAATACATGGGTGCGAAAGTAGAATCATTCCTTCTCTATTTAATGGATTCATGATAGGTGTTGGGGGTAATTGTATTCCCTTAGTATTTGGCCATAGCTAAACCAAGGAGACATAAACAAACTCCCTAGTTGAATGTGTAAACCAAGGCCATAACCACGATAAACCGCCAAGGCGAGGTCATAGCTGAGGTAGGGTGGATTTCCCCCTTAGCTAATTTAAATATTAAGAGATAAGGACAAATACCTTAATGAATTAGGGAAATATTCCTTAATGTATAGATAGGCTCGAATATAGAAGTTATCCATAAATAAATATGGAAATACTCTTATTCGAAAACTATAAATACAAAGGGAAGAACCCTAGTTCAAGGATCCGGAACTTTACACAAACACACAATATTGTAATCGATCTCTTATTGATAAATAGAGAAAAAAATTTTACATCTATTTTACTCATCTCTCAAAAACCTTCGATATCTTGTTCTTGTTCTTCTCCATCGATAAATCACCAAAAGAACCCTAAACAATTTGGCGCTAGAAGGAGGTGGAGATTTCAACAAGAACAAAAGAACGAATATGAGCGAATCAAGCAGCTCCTTTGAGCCAGAAAGTAGCAAAAACAACGAATCCACTTCCGAGGAAGTAGCTGCAACTTTACCCGAGGAGGAAACACCCAAGAGGACTGACGGCGCGACAATCACGGCGAAGCTTCAAGAGTATGAGCTGTTCGCGGCGAAGCTAGGAAAGAACGAAGCTCGACTGAAGGAGTTAAAAGATGAGAACGCAATTCTCAAAGCCTCAGCGACGTAGAAAAGCGCTCAGACATCTGACGCAGGCATTGGAGGTGATGGAAAATGTGTCAGGTTCAAGAGGTACGTTCCACCAAAACAGTCGTTGGACGAGGCACCGATAATGGCCGCAAAGGAGGCGCGAGCATATCAAACTCCAAGCTCGGGTCTGACTCGAACCCCTGGCTCCAACAAAAAAAAACAGACCTAGAAAATCTCATGAAGGAAGTGCTAAAGAGGCCCATGGTCATGAAGCCATGCTAACGGGAAGGCTTGAACCTATAGAGAACATGATCAAACGCTTGACAGGGGTGGCTCTACCAATCATCAAGAGCACCCATAATTCTCACGCAGTTACACCTTTTATCAATGCCATCGCTCTTAGCAAAGTTCCTAAGAGATCCACTTGGCCAATCATGGCCTTGAACGATGGAACCTTTAACCCTGCCATGTACATAGCCCAGTATCGCCAACACATGCTCATTGTCCCTATCTGCTATGAGCAATTGGAAGTTTGAATGTGGAAAGGATTTGGAGCAACCCTCACAGGCCTTACACTCATGTGGTATTCCAACCTGGCCAATGGCTCCATTGACTCCTACGCTACGCGAATGGACTGCTTTATCGAGCAGTTCTCTAGCAGCCATACTCTGAGATGTACCTCTGAAGACCTCTATCGAATCAAAGAACGAGAAGATGGGAGTTTGAAAGAATATGTCTGACGATTCAACGAAGAAAAAGTATCGGTGCTTAACTGCGTCGCCTCCACAAGTATCTCATCTTTCAGGCATGGATTGTTGGACAATAGTGACCTCTACAAAGACCTTACAAAATACCCTTCCCATACGATGGAAGATGTCTTTTCTAAGGCGTGGACGCATATAGATTAGGAAGAGGATCCTACCTATCAAGCTCACGTAGATCCGCAGGCTAGTCCTAAGATTCCCAAGCAAGATAAAGTCCTTAGCAGACAGATTGACCGACCCAAAGGCCAAACGGGTGCTGGGGGAAACAATAGAAATCCTGCTAATCCTTGGGCTAAGTCTATCGCAGTAGCCAGCAAAGAAGGGCACGTGTCTTTGCCTAAACCAGTCGAAGATATATTAATAGCGGCTCCGGTGGAAGTAGTCGCGGAGTTAAGGCATTTCACTAGAGATGTCACATGGCCACCTAAGCCACGATCTCTTACCTACACCAAACGAGGAAGTGTTGAATGGTGTGGCGTCCATCGAAACTACGATGATAAGACTAAGAATTGTGCTCTGCTAAGGCAAGAGCTGAAAAAACTCCTAGAAAATGGCCTTCTCAAGGATTTTATCGCCAAAAGGAGTACGGAAATAACCCTTCAACGCCGGTCTAGTCGCTCGGAACCCTTGGAGGAATCGACCCGAGAATCACCTAAGCATACTAGGTTGATCAACTCAATCTCAGCAGGGTTCGAGGACAACATATAGGCAAGGCCCATCCTCTACAAGGTGCCCTTTGTTGTTTCAAGGGAATCGAAGAGCAAAGCATCAACAGAGACCTGAATATGCTTCACTCACTTTTGTGGCGAGATGGGACAGCATACTCACCATAATGCCTTGGTTGTATCCCTAACTATTAATTCTTGCACTGTTAGAATGGTCCTTACCGATAGCGAAAGCTCAACCAATATTCTTTTTGCGCAAGCTGCCAAGGAACTGGGGATCCCAGATTCAGACATCGTACAAAGATCAAGCATCTTGGTCGGTTTTAGCAGAGAGACAATCCAAACCCTCGGGGAAGTCAGCCTAAGCGTGTGGGGAGTGAATGTTCACAGACGAACCAAATTCGCCATCGTAGATTATCCATCGGCATACAACGCTATCATGGGAAGATCATGGATCCACGCGATGAAGGGCGTCCCTAGCATCCTGCACCATGTCATGAAATTCCCGACTACTTGGGGGTAGGGGAAATCAAATGAGAGTTTCAAAATGCTAGATCCTGCTATGAGGTTACCCTAAAAAATACACCAACGCTTCCGACATGGGTTTGGGCCAAGGTCAACACTAACAACAAGGAACCAAAGATGGAGCAGCTGGATGAAGTCACCATGGTCGAGGGTGATTCCACCAGGAAACTCAAGATCGGTTCGCGTCTCTCCTTAGACTTACAGGAAACGTTGATAGGTTTCCTTCGATCTAACAAAGATTGTTTTGCTTGGTCGCATACGGATATGCTGGGGATTGACCCTAGAATCATTTTTCACATACTAATGGTCGACCCAGAAAACCCACCAGTGAAGCAGAAAAGAAGGAAATTCGCCCTAGATTGAGACGCCATCGTCAATAAGGAAGTGAGCAACCTACAAGAGGCAGTATTCATATGAAAGTGCAATATCCCGAGTGGTTAGCCAACATGGTAGTCGTAAGAAAGAAGAATGGGAAATGGAGAGTCTGTATCGACTTTAGAGATCTCAACAAGGCTTGTCCCAAGGATCTTTTCCCTCTCCCACACATCGATAAGTTGGTCAACGCCAGCGATTGGCACTAGCTCATGAGTTTCATGGATGCTTTCAGCATGTACAATCAAATCTTGATGCACTCCAGTTATCAAGAGAAGACGGCATTCATGACGTCCCAAGGGAACTATTGCTATAAAGTCATGCCCTTCGCCCTAAAAAACGCTGAATCCTCCTCGATGGCTAAGGAACTCATACCAGCTTTCGAAGAGGGCATACTGCACCAAATCCCACTAGAGGAAAACAATCAAGCTGATGCATTGGCTAACCATGGGTATGCATTACAAACTACAGAGATTGTTGATATCCCCTTGCTAATGCTACGATGGCCTACCATTGCTAAAGAAGTACTCGCCGCAGAAGTGGAAGTAGACAATG
Organism: Anastatica hierochuntica; assembly: GCA_900406275.1. Lineage (NCBI taxonomy): Eukaryota > Viridiplantae > Streptophyta > Magnoliopsida > Brassicales > Brassicaceae > Anastatica > Anastatica hierochuntica. The sequence goes on from OVAN01010955.1 coordinate 10,151, forward strand.
GCATGACCTACGGGTCAATTGAGCCATCATACGACTAGAGAACACCGATAATAGGATATCTCAGGAATGGGACCCTACCGAAACTCTAAGTTGAATGCATCAAAATCAAACAGAAAGCTGAGAGATATTATCTAGTCAGTGAAATCTTTTATCGATGATCCTTCGGGGAACCATTGTTAAGATTTCTTGAGTGGCCCGAAGCAAGGCTCGCTTTAGAGTAACTCTACAAAGGCACTTGCAGATCACACTCGGGGGGCATGAGCCTTGCCCTAAGAACACAAAGAGCAGGATATTATTGGCCAACGCTAGCTAACGATACAAAATTTACGCGCGTAATTGCAAGCAATGCCAGATACATGCTCCGGTGCCTAATCTCCCTCCCAAGAATCTGCAACCAATAAGTGCATCATGGCCTTTCACGAAGTGGGGCATAGATATAGTTGAAAAATTCCCTATGGCACCTTCATAGAAAGTTTCTCTGCTCATGATAACATATTACTTCACCAAGTGAGTGGAAGCAGAAGAATTGAGCCAAATCACAGACGTCCAGATACGGAATTTCCTTCGTAAGAGAATCATGTGCAGGTGTGGAGTGTCCCACGAGATTGTCACAGACAATGGGCCCCAATTCACTAGCAATGCTTGCAACGAATTTTGTGAGACATGGAAGATTAAACTTAGCTTCGCCACACCTCGTCATCCACAGTCAAATGGCCAAGCAGAATAATTTAATAAATTAATTGTCAACATGCTGTAGAAAAAGCTAAATGCGAAAAAAAGATTGTGCGTCGATGAACTCTCGATTTACTATGGGCATACCAAACGACCACTAACTCTGCCACCGACGAAACCCCCTACTCCATGGTTATGGCACAAAGCCAGTTATTTCCATAGAGATAAGCGTAAAAACAGCCAAAACTCTCTGCCACGACGAGGAAGCTAACGACGACTTGGTGGCCCTAGAACTAGACTTAATCGAGGAAAAGAGGGATTTTGCGATGGTGTGAAGGTGGTTTTACCAACAAGAAGTAGTTAGAAGCTACAATAGAAAGGTCAAAATGCGAACTCTCCTGAATGGAAACAGGGTCCTGAGAAGAGAGTTTGATAACACCAAAGACAAAGCCGCTGGAAAGCTAGCTCCAACTTGGGAAGGACCTTACAAGATCATAGAGGTACGAAATGCCGGAGCTTACAAACTACAAGATAATCATGGGAGAGAGCAACCAAACACCTAGAATGCCCTCCACCTCAAAAAAAGACCGCTTTTAGGTAAGAAGCCTTGGTGTAAGCCTTGGCACTCTTTCGCAGTCGTGTGATGGCCATCGTTTTTCTAAACTTTAATTATGTAATAAAAGCTCCCGCTATTATTTGATAAAAGAACTGCGGATCTTGAAATACATTTTTGAAAGAAAAGAAAAATGATTTCCTTTGGAGGAAAAAGATATACACTATCTTTCGAAAACTCCTTAGGAATCAACTAAGGCCTTGAGCCCACTAAGGCTTTATGGCCACTAAGTCCTTGTGCCCATGAAGGCCTTGTACCCACTAAGGCATTGTCCCCACTAAGGCTGTAAGCCAACCAAAATCCATATAATGTGGACTAGCTCCTAACTATGGTCCATCTTATGCGAGCGGGTTCCTAAAAGCCATGGTCAGAATGCCATGGCGAAATGCTGACGGGCCACTAATGGTGGTAGATGCGATGAATCAAAACTATGAGTTGGCAAAACTAATGAAACATGTGCACCCCCTGTCCATCCTAGTACGTAGCTCATAGAAAAACATAAAGCAAGTCGGTAAGAATAAAGCTATCAAAAACTCAGACAAAAAGTGTCAATAAGGCTACGCGCCTAGGGACTAAATGTCCAAACAGGCAGGTGTTCCTGAAGGCCCAATGCCCACCGAGTTCACATAACTCACCAAAGGCTAGTACCGCTGATCAAGGACGCTAGCCCATGGACCATGAGTCCAAATAAGGAAGGTGTGCTTAGAGGCCTTGTGCCCACCAAGCTCACGATAGCTCATTTTTTAACTAACGCTTAAGATTTTCTAGATGTCTTAGTCGCAGAAAACAAGCTAAAAAGTGTGTGCACTCAAAGGGCAGGAAAAGGACTTATCAAATTCTCAGCAAAAAAAAGAGAGTTGTAAGCCACACGACAATGGCTTCAAAAAGAAAGAAAAAGGGAAAAGCAAAAAGAGGTCGTCAAATTCCTCATTCTGCCTTCGACTTTGGGGTCTTTCCAGAGGGGCCAACTCAAGTTGTCCTGTCAAAGAGCAAGGACATCAATGTCACAGAGTAGTTGGGAGGAGCCACTCCAGCCTCCTTGGCCAGTTGAGAAGTCTCTCGTTGGTAGGTAGCCTCAATCTTCTCCAGGTCCCACCTCAGATGATGACCTAGGAGAAGACCTCTCGCCATCTCCCAACAAGCGATGGAATTAGAACTCCCATAAGATGAGTCCACCTGCCGCTCCAATAACGAAACCTGCTTGTAGTGTTCAGAAATCTTGCTTTGCTTAGCAGCCAGAATATTATCCGCATACTCAGCCCTGAGTTTAGTGTCCTTATGCCTCCAAATTGCATCTGCAACCTACACTCCTTGGCCACCTCCTGCTCCAAGGCCCTCAGCTTGGGATCCTGCTCAGAAACCTGAGGCGAATCCTTAGCGCTCTGCTCCTCATGATAAAAGATGGTTGCCGCTAGCTGCAAAAAGACTATCATAAACAAAATTCCTGACTACTAAGGCTATAATAAGGATAGAAAGGAGACAAACCTACCCAAGAATAAAGGTCCTGGGAAGAACGGCATCGTTCCTCTATCATGCCCAAGAGATCGTGTGAGCACAACCTCTGCCGGAGCGTGTCCCCTCCCGACATAACAACTTTGGGGTCAACCCTAGGTCTTTTAGGAGTCGGGAGCGGAAGAGACTCAGCCCCTCTCAGAGCATCAGAGCTAGAAGGTTGCGGAACATTAGCGTCAGGAGACGCAAGTCCCTGAACTCTAGCCCTAGCCGCAAAGGCTTTGGCTTGAAAAGAAGACGGGGAGGCCCTAGACGAAGTCGTTTTGTCCATAACTACTAATCAAGAAACTGGAACATCCACATATCAGCGGTTGGCGACTCTACACTAAGCGAAATAGTTATCGAGAGATGAAATATTACCAGAATTAGAGGATCGGTGGTAGCGTGAAGGAAGCGGTGAAGAAGAGAGAGATGTGATGCGACAATAGCGATGGCAAAGAATGATCAAGACTCTTTGATTTCCCGCCTATTTAACCTTAGTGATAATGGGCCGAAGAGATAAAGAAGAAACCCAGATTGCGCCATAAAGTTCAAGCCCAAGAGATCATCAAAAAGATGCGGCCCGCTAGTCCTAATGAGACTCACCAAGGATGAAGCCATACCAGCGAGAACTGGCGAGGTTAACAAGAGCCATGGCTGAAGCTACACTCTTATTTTTATCTTTTTTACAAAGTCTATCCCTAACTAATGTATGAACTGAAGAAAGGATCTAGTCTTCAAATTCCATATGTCGAAAATGAAGAGTGGGGGGAAACTGTTGGGGATAATTTTATTCCCTTGGCGTCAGGCCACAGCTAGACCAAGGAGACATAAGAAAACTCTCTAGTTGAATGTGTAAACAAAGGCCATAGCCCAAGACACACCGCCAAGCCAAGGTCATAGCCGAGGTAGGGCGGATCTCCCCTTTAGATGATTTAAATCTTAAGAGTTAAGGACAAATACCTTAATGAATTACAGAAATATTTCTTATTGTATAGATAGACTCGAATATAGAAGTTATCCATATAAAAATATTGAATACTCTTATTCGAAAACTATAAATACAAATGGAAGAACACTAGTTCAAGGATCCGAGACTTTACACAAACATAAAATATTGTAATCGATCTCTTATTGATAAATAAAGAAGATTCGTTTTACATCTATTTGACTCATCTCTCAAAAACCTTTGATATCTTTTTCTTGTTCTTCTCTATTGAAGAATCACCAAAAAAAACACCAAACAATAGGATCTACATGTATGTTTGGTTTAGTCATGCTATCACAATCCAATCCGCATCTCTTGGGTGAAGTTGATCTCCTCCCTTTGTTACTTTTGTTGGATTGCCTTTTGCCTTCTCCTTTTGAATCCGTCAATAATGAAGTTGATTAAACCTTATTCACTCGTGTTACTTTCTCGTCTCGGCGCAAACGTTATGGTCGTGCCATGGAGATTATAGCAAAAGGGTTTGACCCTAGATTGGGTAAGGTTTTGATCTTCGCCTTGGCTTTTGGTATGACACTTGCCTACTTTTAGAGCATCAGACGACACACGGCCTTTGTTTTAAGGCCTTCAATGGTTGAGAATCCACTCGTGTTTCATGATTGTAGATCCAGAAAATTTTTCCTCTGGGTCATAGCTCTGAGACCATGGCTCTACCATTGGTCTTTTATTAAGATGTTTGACCATCGCTCGAGTTCTTAGTCGTGGACTGCTTCTCTTTGGCGTCTGATCTTAACAATATTCAGATCACAACTTGGTTGATGACTCCTGGTTGAGCTCTTTGCCTTGAGAACACTTGGCCGAGAGAGCCTTGGACTTGATGGGCGCATGGCCTTGAGAGCCATGGTCTTATGGGAGATGAGGCTAGATTTTCGCTAGTGATTAACTCAATTTCAAGTTTTAAATTTATAAACCTTAATCAACTAACAATCCTCATTAAACCGCAAGTATACGGCTATGTCGATTGTAGTACTTAAGGGTCGAACCCACGAGAACTAGAGACTCAAGCACTATGAATATACAAAACTTCCTAAGCTAAGCAAATAATAAGAGAGTGGTAACGGTGATGATACTTAAACTACTAACCCAAATGCAAACACAACCTAAACACATTAACATAAACATAACGAATGAACCAATCACGAAGCACAAGGTCAAAGAAAGTAGCTAATTTGCAAAACCAAGACAAAAAATGTAAGATTCAAGATGGAAGAAATCGATCTTGAGACATGGAAATTGTTTAGGAT
>OVAN01010956.1:3934-14989 GCA_900406275.1 Anastatica hierochuntica
AAAAAAAAACTCTCTCAACTTTCTCTACAACCTCTCCAACCAAAAAAAAGTTAGATTTCTATCTTCTTCTTTTTTATTTTATATTTTACTTAGTTAGTATTTAGTTAGGTTATTAAATAGGATGTCTAAGGAATTTAGTTAGGTTTGGTAAATGGATACTATATACAAAATTGCATATTTTATTTTTAACAATGTAAAGAAAATGCTTATTTGTTAAACTCATATTAAATTTAATAAATAATTTTAAAAATTATTAAAAATTGTTAAAGTTCACTAAAATTATTCAAAATTTTAAAATTATTAAAATTAATACAAATGATTTTAAAATCATCAAAATTAATAAAAAATGTTAAAAATCATTAAAATTATAAAAAAAAATTATTAAAATTATTTTAAAAATTCTTTAAAATATTTAAAATTATTAAAAATAGTAAAAACTCATTAAATTTTATTATTAACTTTAAAATAAATTGTTAACTATGATGTTTAGTTATATGTCGACCACGGACCCTGGATTCACTGCTAGAGATGTCAATTTAGGCGGTTGCCCGCGGGCTTGGCCCAAATAGCCTTGATGCGGAGCGGGTTTGGGCATTAAAAAAGAAGTCCAAAATTTTGCGGGCCAATCAGGCATTGTCCGCACGGTCTGCGAGACTAGTGCAGACCAACCGCCGCGGGTTTGCGGGTCGTAAATAGACCGCAAAACAATTCCTTTTTCCTCTGAAATCTCTTAGTTTCTCCGGTAGATAGACTCGTAATAATGCTTACGGGAACAATTTCAAGACTTGAACATCGTCTTCTTCCGTTGGAACTAGTGGAACGAAACCGACACTATCATTGTGAAAGCGAGATTCATAAAGTATTACTCTCTCTATATATTTTTAAAATAAAATCAATTTTTGTTACTTTCCCAAGAAAATATTATGCAATAACTTTTTCTAACGGATATGTACTTTCTTAAAGAGAATGATTATAAAATGTGATTAAAGTATATATTGATGAACCGTTTAGTCGTAACAAATTTTGAGAGTTTTGACATCCTGCAGAATTTTAAAAAACACTCTCGTAGATTTTGTGAGTTATCTTCAATGGCATGCGATGTGCTTAATATTCCTATCACGACTATAGCTTCGGAGTCCTCTTTTAGCAATGGATCTCGCGACCTCAACAAGTACAAAATCTCGCATCCTCTTTTAGCTTCGGAGTCCTCTTTTAGCTTCAGAGTTCTCTTTTAGCATTGAGTTTTATTTCATGAATAATTTCTTTTGATTTAGATTTGGTTTAACTCTTGCATATTGATGATGATCTGTTTCATTTGCTTTCAGGTTAGACATTTTCAGAATTTTATTTTCTATAACTGTTGTTTTGAAAGTCCTTTTTTAAGAATCTCTAATAAGTTCATTTATGATAGTAATAATGTTAGAGTTTTAACCCATTATATAATCATGAAATAATTATAAAAACGACTTTGTTAGCATTTGAACGAGATTGGACCGCGGGCCGACCCGCGGAGCCGCGAAAAAACACGCGGGACGGGCATGGACACTAATTTTTGAACCGCCGCCCGCCGCGGTCCGGCCCGCACAGACAGTAAAAGAAAAAAACCCGCCGCGGGTTGGGCTACTTGGACACGAGCGGCCCAATTTGACATCATTATTTGTTGCATGGTTTCAACAGCAGCAGCGGCAGCAGCAGCAGCAGCAGCAGGAGTAGCAGGACCATCAGCAGGAGCAGCCGCAGAACCAATATTAGATTTAGGTTTTATTTTAATTTGGTTTTGTAAACGTTTAAAAATATTTCGGATGTTTTTTAATTTCTTTTTAATTTATAAAATATATTCAATTTAAATAATATATTTATTTTATATCTTTTTTAAAAAAAATTAAAAATTTTGCGACGAATTTGCGACCGATCAATTGCAATTTCGAAGCAAAATTTTGCTAGGAAATTGCGACTGATCAGTCGCAAATTCCTAGAAAAATTTTGCTAGGAATTTGCGAGTAATCAGTCGCAAATCACTCGCAATTTTTTGCTTCTATTTTGTAACTGCAGTTTACTCGCAAATATACAGTCGCAAATTATTCGCAAATTTGCGAGGAACTAGCGAGTATATATGGTACTCGCAAACTTGCGAGTAAACTGCGATTAAAATTCATTTGCGAGAAGCCATTTATGACTGGGAATTTTTACTCGCAAATTCCTCGCAAATCACGATTTGCGAGGAATTTTCTAGTAAAATGTTCCTCGCAAATTACGCAGTTTCTTGTAGTGAAAGTGTAAACATTCTACAGAACCATGGCAACAATGATGCTGTTTAATCACCATGGAGATCTGGTGGCTAGAGCCGTGGTGGCTTGGCTGGTCGGATGAACTTCGTCATACATCACATGGTAAACAACAATCATATAAACCGACGTTTACATTATACATCTCTTACTTGTGGTCACAATCATGTTTGTTATATTTACTTTGATTCTTGCCTGCTCTTTTTTAAAGACATACTACATGTGTTCATGATTGTTCTTTCGTATGTCCTAGGAAAGTATGTGATATCGAAAAATTCCTTGTGATAATCGTGCTGTGTTTTGATTAGTTAGATGTATCGCATACGTATATAGAGAACATACATTGTTGGATGTACATACTATAATTTTAAAAAATCGTCAAAACTTTCTCCCATCTTTTCATTCAATGAAAATAAAATATCCCAATTTTCTAAGCTAACATTTTTGGATAAACACGTATTTACATACAAAAGTTTAGTTATTTAAAGTTGTATTCTAAACTTTTAAGTTATATGACATTCTCAATACTGGAATTAGACATTACATACAAACTAAATATACATAAAATAACAAAACCATAATATTTTAAATCATAAGCTCACGCGTAGCGCGAGTAAATCACCTAGTACTAATTAAAAGGGTTTATTTTTGAGCTTATGTTTCGCCACGCCAGCCTGAAGCAAAAGCTCCCTCTTCTTGCCACCTAAGCAGCCCTTCACCTCCAACGCATTACACATCAGTCATTTTACTTTTTATAAAATAAATCTAAAAAAGTAAGAGGATGCAAAAAGCCACCGTATAACCTAAAAATCTTTGACCTTCCTCTTCTTCATTTTTTACCGTTTCACAATTGGTCTCTATTAATTCTCCCCCCCCCCCCCCNCCGAAAGCCAAAAAAGCAAGATGGCACGAATCCAGAATGGCTACAGTCTATTCGCGAAGAGTTTCTCGGCGGTAGCGTCTGTTGGGTCAACGGAGAAGACAACGACGGGGAGATTTACTGATTCAGTCATGCCGCCAAGAAAGACAAAGATGCCGCCGACATCAATAAGGAATGGAGGTAATTTATTTCCCCCCCCCCTTCATATTAGAGTTTTAGAATTGAGTTCCGTTTTTTGTCCAATTGACTCTCATATAAATTCGTATTGGTTTGGTTTTTTCTACTTCTCTCTCTCCATCTGTATGATAATCGGAAATGAACGGGAAGGCCTCGGTGTCGAAGGAGCTAAACGCCAAACATTCCAAGGTCCCTTTTCTTTTCTCTCAATCTTCTCGATTTCGCCATTGATTCTATAAAGCTGTGTTTTTAACTTTACTCCATCCCAACCCTTATGAATGATTTGTCTAAGAACTTTTGAGATTTGTGTGTGGTTACAGATATTGGAGGCACTTTTGAAGCATCCAGACAATCGAGAATGTTCAGATTGTAGATTAAAGTAAGCATTATGCTAACATTTTTCTTCATCATCATCATCATCCTTCAAAATTATTGTTGTTGGATCTATCTCTATCTATTTACAGAGCACCAAGATAGTTAAAATATAAGCTAGAGTCTGTAACTTACAGGTAACAAAAATGTTTCCGATGCTTAATTATGTCTATGATTTGTTGGTCTCAGACCTTGGTACCATATGGTTTATACAATTTTTTACAGGCAGTGTTTTCCCACGGTAACTCAATTGAATTCAAATACATAGGCAATTATAAGTTTTTATTGTTTTTTTTGTCGACAGCGTGAAATAACTATATCAATCTGGAACTCCGAAACTGAGACATAGAGTTTACATAACACAGGTTATGCGGATGAAGTCGAGCAACATGTGCTAACTTATCCGCGTCAGTGTTTAAATTGCGAGGGACATAGGAAATAGAGAAAGAAACAAAACTCCCTTTACACTCGTGGATAACTTCTAGGTACGTATGGAAAGCTGGCCAATCATGTGGAGTATTGATAATCTTCACTAATTCAGAGCTATCTGTCTTGAAATCTACGGATGTCCGTTGGATGGCAATCATACACTACATCGCCCAGACGAGAGCTTCTATCTCTGCGTGTAACGGCGAAAGATTCTGGCGAACTTTCCTCGCACCCATGAATGCGTCGGCATCACCATATCGAAAACAGCTCCAGCCCATCCCTGAGCAGACATCTCCATCCTTCCAAGACCCATCCACAAAGCACTGAAAATCGTAGTTGGATGTGTCAAACATAGGTGGCTCCGAAAAGATTAAATTATGTGCATCTTCGATCAAATCCTCCTCATGTGCGGTCACCCACAAGGTCGCCTCTCTCTCCGCCACTGCCAACATCTCCTGAATATCCAAATCAACATTGTTAAAAACCTTGTCATTCCTAGCTTTCCAGATATACCAAAGAATCCACGGGTAGCTTAACAAACGGTCCCCCTGAGCAACCCTCCAAAAGAGATGGTCCAAATTGGTGAAAATCGATGGCGTAGGAAAATCACCCACCCCCGAAGGTATCTGTGACAAATCCCAAGTTTGAGCTACTGGCGGGCATTCAAAGAAAGCATGGTTAACAGTTTCCTTGTCGGCACCACACCGCACACAATGTACCTCACAATTTATCCCTCGTTGCCGTAAATTCCCATTAACCGCTATGTTCCCTGTTAAAAGCTGCCATATAAAATAACGCAGTTTTGGTGGGCATGCTTATTTCCACACATGAGACAGGAGCGGTGAAATATCAGGGCCAAAACAAACATTAGACTTGTTCATAGCATCAGCTTCTCGACCAATCCAATATCCTGCTTTCACTGTATACTTTCCAGTTTTTGTAAAATGCCAACCCAACAAGTCCTTAGAACTTGGTCGACCAATTGGTAACCTCATAATAATTTCCACATTCGAAGGGATAATGATGGCATTAAGAAGAGGAACATTCCATGTACAAGTTAAGGGATCAATCAATTGATCGACCGTTAAATTCGGACAATTGTGTCCTATACATGTAGCAGGCCTCGGGGATTGAGCAGACAACCACGGGTCCTCCCAGACTGAAATAGCAGACCCTATACCCACCCTTTTAATAAGTCCTTTACTAACCAGAGGACGCGCAGAAATAATACTCCTCCAACCGTAAGAGGGAGAATAGCACTTTAACAAATCCAGTGGATTGTTATTCCGATAATATCTACCTTTGAAAACCCTCGCAAATAGGGTATCTGGAGCATCTATTAGTCTCCATAATTGTATTGCTAACAACGCAATATTAAAATCATCAATCACCCGAAAACCAATACCCCCTTGAGCTTTAATGCGGCACATCTTATCCCAAGCCAACCAATGTAACCCTCTATGTTGTCCATTCGAGCTCCACCAGAAATTAGCTATCGCACTCGTAAGTTTAGAGGTGATAGCCTTTGGTAACCGGAAACATGACATAACATAAGTTGGTAACGCCGCCGCTACCGATTTTATGAGGATCTCCTTACCACCCTTAGAGAGAAATTTCGAAGTCCATCCATTTATCCTATCCTGCAACCGCTCTCTAATAAAGCAGAAGATTTTCGTCTTTGCCCCTCCCAAACTCTCTGGAAGGCCCAAATACGAGCCCATACCCCCCCCCCAAACTTGAAATCCCCAGGATTCGTTCCATGTCTGACTGGACAGAAAGTGGGACCTTATGTCCATACTGAACCGATGATTTAGCAAAATTTATTTGTTGACCCGAGACCTTCTCATATTGTTTCAAGATATTTCGAACCACACCGAAATAGCCTTGCAGAAAAATAAACTATCATCCGCAAACAACAGATGAGAGACCGACGGACACGATCGAGCCACCTTTAGGCCAGTAAGTAACTTTGCGCGCTCCGCCTTTTTGAAACTTGCAATCAAAGCCTCAGTACAAAGAATAAAAAGGTTTGACTCGATATGGTATTTCTCAGGTAGAGCCTTGGTTTATAATTGGTGATTTAAATGAGATTCGGGGAAACCATGAGAAGCGTGGTGGGAGATTACGAAGTGCAACGTCCTTTGTTCCTTTAAATACCATGATCACGAACAGTGGTTTGTTGGAATTTCCGTATTTTGGGAATCCTCTATCCTGGCGGGGATGGAGACATAAGAGATTGGTGCGGTGTCAGCTCGACCGAGCATTAGCAAATGAGGAGTGGCATGAGCTTTTCTCTTTCTCACATGTTCAATATCTCACGATGATTAGGTCAGATCATCGTCCAATCCTGGCGACGGTGGAGGATAAGAAACCTCGGGGACGGAAACAATTTCGGTTTGATAAACGTTGGCTAGGGAAAGTAGGTCTAATGGAATCTATAAAGCAGGGATGGTTGGTTGTTTCAATGGGTGAAGGTTTTATCGACAAAATTAACAACTGTCGTACGAAGATTTCGCGTTGGAGGCAAAAACACGATTTGGATAGTCGGGAGAAAATAGTAGGCTTGCAACTAGCGCTGTAAAAAGCTCAGGATGATGATCTTTGCACACCAAAGGAGGTTTTGGCGATAGCTTTGAAACTGAAGGATGCATATAGGGAGGAGGAAATGTATTGGAAGCAGAAAAGTAGAAATCAATGGTTGCGGGAGGGAGATTATAATACTGCGTTTTTTCATGCGCAAATAAAGCAGCGTCGATCTCGAAACCGGATTTCTGGACTTCATGATTCGATGGGAAGCTGGGTAACTCAGGATATAGATATACAAAATATTGCGATTAATTATTTTGCAGATATTTTCACCTCTTCTAGTCCTTCGGGGTTCGAAGATTTCCTTGATGAGATTCCGGCATTGATATCAGATCAGACAAATGGGATGCTTACGGCCTCAGTGACGGAGGAAGAGGTCCATAAGGCACTTTTTTGATGCATCCGGAAAAGGCCCCGGACCCAGATGGGATGACAACACTATTTTTTCAGAAGTCTTGGGTTGTTATTAAGGTGGATTTGGTGGCCTGGTTAATAGGTTTCTGTTGGAAGGGCGGTTTGATCGACGGGTAAATTTGACTAACATTTGTCTTATTCCAAAGACGGAACGACCCACAAGGATGACTGAGTTTCGTCCGATTAGTCTTTGTAATGTTTGTTACAAGATTATATCGAAGATTCTCTGCCAAAGGCTAAAGAAGGTACTTCCAAGTTTGATTTCGGAGACGCAATCAGCTTTTGTCCCGGGACGACTGATCTCAGATAATATCTTGATAGCGCAAGAAATGTTTCACGGGTTGCGGACAAACAAGTCGTGTAAATCTAAATTCATGGCCATTAAAACTGATATGAGCAAAGCTTATGATCGGGTGGAGTGGCCGTTTGTTAAAGAATTATTACGAAAGTTTGGTTTCGCCGATAAATGGGTGGATTGGATTATGTGGTGTATCACTTCGGTTAGGTACAGGGTTCTGATTAATGGTCAACCCCATGGAGAAATCTCGCCAACCAGAGGGTTGCGGCAGGGTGACCCTCTATCTCCCTACCTTATTATAAGTTTTTATTATTTTGAGTTGGTTTGCTAATCTATTGGTTCTTATCCAAATTAATAATTGAGAAAAGGCACATGATCATGTGTGCGATGGCCATTAAACCAACGATGGAAATAAAGCAGAAAAAGGCCACTTTTTAGTTTCTTTTTCTTATGTGTTCTTCAAATCTACTACCAATATGACTCCTATGGAGGTTCCTTCCTAACGTTACTCTATAAACAATCCTCTTTACTAGCTTATGAGTCTTTGCTTCAGAGTTGTTTGTTTTTGTTTCAATGGAAATTCTTACAGAGTGTAAATAAATACAAACAAATGGGACATGTTTAGTTTGTAGCTTCCTTGCGACGAAAAAAAAAAAAAGTTTGTAGCTTCCTTGCTGAAGAAATTGGCTACGAAGAATGGTAAGTCAGAATGGGACGTTTGAACTTCTCAACATACAATCAAGTCAATCAGGCCATATTACCAACCATTTTCTACTGGAACATGTAGATCTTTCTAAACCAATATCGTAAATGGTCTTGGTAGATCCGCAATTTTTGTCAGAAAAAAGTAAGGTTGCTTTATCTGTTTCATGGTTACTTAGGTAATTTTTTAGTGAGATTAGATTGTATTTCATCTTCTACCCAAATAAAAGTTTCATTCATCCACTCAAATTAGAAAATAATACTTGCAGCTTCTTACTTAATTTTGAAGTGTTCCCGTCTAAAGATTACACACTTTGAATCTTCTTTTATGCAATCTTTTTAATTTTCCGCAGATTTTGGAGCATTGGGTTTACTGTCACTGTTTCTTGTTGATTGTGCCTCAAGGGTGTTGTTTCATTTCCCAAATGTAGCAATATTTGGAACCAAAGACCTTAAAACAGAGGATCAAACATAGATTTCCTTGAAAAAAAATTTGCCCTCTTTCATGATGAGATACAAATATCTCATAATGAGATACATAAAAGTCATATTCAAAAGAATATCAATAAGCTTTTATATTATTGTTTTGTTTTAATATTTAATTGACGTAATAGTAGTTTAGTTTTCTGATCCACTCTTCCATTTTCCTAGTTTGTAGGAATCCATGATTCCATGCTTATGATCTATTTAAAGGATCAAAAAGAAATGCAAAAGGGGAGAGAAAAGATTATTGAAGTTATTTTATGTTGTGTTATTTGAGTTCTTATGAACTTGAAATCAACATCTCTTTAGCTTTGAAGAGAGGCCTTAATTGGCATCAAAGCACTTGTGTTCAAAGTATCAAAGGGGTGATCGGGTTCACCTCTATCATTTCATCTGTATACTACATAAAGGATCAAAATCACCTATGGTTTGGGAGTTGCCATGGATCTACTGAGGAAAGCAAGATCATTGTATGAGTTCTCTGTTTTGGAAATTTCTATTCGGTTACTCCCTTTTTCTAAATTTAAATCTTTTTCAACATGTGCTTTGACGGACTACAAGAGGAAATGAAGAATTATATGAGAAAAACTTAATCCAGAGAAAGGCTTTGTCAGCTGTGTTCAACAAAAACATTATTTGATGCTAACGTTTAATACCTCATTTTCCTGCAGAACCCATGTGCTTTAGAAAAACCTCAATGTGTATGCCCATAACCTCATCGAAGAGCCAATAAAAAGTTACAACCGCAACCTTTTTAAGGTAAAAGTTTGAAAAAGACTTATGATGTTGATCTATTGTGATTTTATTTTATTTCCCGAGTTTCATTCTACATTTTTCTACTGTCTCAGTTGTTCGATTTTTGAGTTATGTCAAAAATCTACAGAGAAAACATGAGTCGTTTCTTTTTTTGGAATTTTGATATGCTGGTTAAATCTGAAATTTATATCTATTTATTTCATAGCTAAAGAAGAAGAGTTAGCTTTTAACTTTTCTGGATGTCTTCTGATGTTCTGATAGAGACATAGATTACAGAAATAAACTAAAGAAAATGGAAAACTATATTATCTTTCTTTTTAGGTCTACTGTTGAGATAAAAGGTATTGTAACGACTCCGACCCGAGGGTACCGGACTGCTCCAAATGGTATCGCAAAAACCGGAGCAAACTTCACCAACCGGTTCGCAAATTCATTACTTCTGACTTCTCCTGCAGAACACCAAGAGGAAAAAGGGAAAGAAAGAGAGGGGTGAGTGACTTTTCAAACAAGCCACTCAGTGAGGACGAACCCAACTCCGCCTCACCCGCTACCCGCCTAACCCCGCTAGACTAGAACTAGACCACAACCCCTAAAGAAAGCATAGAAGACACCTAGTGTGTCGCGCAAGCAAACTAACAACAGCTGTGGCTAACGACCCCACCCTTCACAACCCCGTCCCATACCAAGGCTGCTCCAGATGACATCACCAAAACGACTTTTGACTCCTAGACTCTCCTACTGAAAAAGGTTTTTCCTAAACGCCTAGCAAAACACAGGCCTCAATACACGGTGTTAACTTTCCCCCTCGCGGCCATAACCAATCCTAGTTTACACATCATCGGATTCGATCAGAGCCAAAACAGTCTCCCACAGAACCTGCAGCAACTGGGCCAGTGACCGGACCGACATTTACATTCCCTCCGAAAAACCGGTATGTCCGGACTCAGGGCTTTCTTTTTAAACCCGCCAGTCCTCTTGCCTACGTGGCTCAGCTGGCGGACCGTCCCGCGCAGTCTGTTGCCCTCCCGGAGGTTACTCACCTAACGAGGGACGGTAATCGTCTCCTGCCCCAGGCAAGCGGCCCAGCCGAAAGAGACGACCTCCCACTACCGCCTCAACGGTACTACATCCAAAGCAAGGGGGAAAACACCACACGCTTCACGTTCCTACAGTAGGCTCCGCGCCCACTGGAGGAGACCATCCATTTCAATCTATACCTAGGTCATTCCGCGTAATTCTCACACAATGCCAGATTTACCCTATTCACTTTTAGGACTTAGGTTTGCACGACTCTCTTCCTAGGCTCTACTTAGCGACCCCACACAATCGCACTTAGGCGTAGAGGACTTTATACATAGCAATACATATTACATACACTTATTCGTGCCGAGACATATAGCTCGACACTGGCCGATACTCTAACCCTAGCCTAACGAAATTAGGGAATAACGAATGAGAACGAAGGCGGGAACTCCTCACCTTGGCCTAATTGTCTGATGACTGCCGAGGTTGACAACCTCCACTTCCGTTTCCGGAACCTCTGCATAATCCTCCGCGGCGTTCCGCTCTCCCGTGCCTGACTCTCCGCCAACATCTTCCCCTCTATTACCCCAAGCAGCTCCTTCTTCGGAAGAGGATGAACCCTGAAAAGGAAATCCGGTTAGTCCTCTGAA
>OVAN01010957.1:0-14137 GCA_900406275.1 Anastatica hierochuntica
CGAAGCCTCATGAGTCTTCGTCGTCTTCTTATCCTCCTTGTCACCTTTTTTTCATCTGAACATAGATAACTAAAATCAAACACACAATAGTTCAACCACGAGACTCCTTGCTACCAAAGCANCCTTGCTACCAAAGCAGAATATTTCACAAGAAGAAAAAAGTGTGAGACCAAACAAACTCACCAAACAAAGACACTTCAATGGAGAGCTTGGCCTCAGAGAGGGGACCCACCACGAGACTCCTTCCTACCAAAGCAGAACATTTTACAAGAAGAAAAAAGTGTGAGACCAAAAAAACTCACCAAACAAAGACACAACCCAAAACAGAGGCGTAATGAAGGAAGAAGCAGAGCACTTCAATGGAGAGTTTGGCCTCAGAGAGGGGACGAACCACGAGACTCCTTGGTACCAAAGCAGAACATTTCACAAGAATAAAAAAGTGTGAGACCAAACAAACTCACCAAACAAAGACACAACCCAAAACAGAGGCGTAATAAAGGAAGAAGCAGAGCACTTCAATGGAGAGTTTGGCCTCAAAGAGGGGACCAAACACGAGACTCCTTCTTCAACGTTGGCACCAACCATCGCGAATACAGGAAATGACAGAGAATCTCGAGATTTTGACTCAATTTCTAAATGTATCTCTTTCAGTTATTCTCTAGTTTTACGGATCGTAGAAACGAGGGATTCTCGTTTAAATTTTATTGAAAAATTGAGATTTTTTTAGCCAATCGGGTCAAATTGGAACGGTTTATCGTAATTATCTTAAACTCTACTCTGAATTTTGTCTTTTCGCTTTGTCAACCTTAACAAAATAATTATAAAAAATTGAGTTTTTATGTGGAGAACATGAAAGAATTAAGCCACAGATTCGAGGACTTGTGAGCCGGTTTCTCCTCTTAGACTCAACGTCCTCTTAAGAAAATGCATCAAGGTAAATGACAATACATCATTACATTTAAGGTCTTCTAACAGCAAATACTCTATACATCCTTCGGAGTTTCTCTTCATGTGCCAAACTTGCCAGCTCAGCTTCCTCTTCGCCATTCCGACATGCAGTCAATTCCAACTTTGACTTCCTTTGCATCCAACTTTGACTTCCTTTGCATCCAACTTTCCTTCGGCCCTCTCTTGTCTCCTTTTTACGCACATACACCCTCCAAAGTATAACACAACACCTTCTGGGTTGTAGATTTCTCTACTTTGTTTTCAATCTTAAGGAGATGCATTTCACACCAGTAATATAATAATTTTCAAAGCTCATTCTTTCAAGTGTTAAGTCTCTTACCGGCCAAGAACAATAGCCTCAAATGTGTATACATAAACCTTTGGTTAGGTCATGACGTATTCAGAAAAATCCCTAGTTGTTGTATCCTTAACCTTGAGCATCATCTTGTGCAATTTTTCCGTTTTGGTAAATCAAAATGGATGGGTTAAGACATGAGAGTTGAAAGAGTTATCAAGTTAGATTGGTCTGATCAAGAGGACATATGGCTAAACAAAATTAACTCATAGACAAAATCATCCCGAAACCCAAAGTATACTATAACAACTTAGATTACAAATGGGAAATACAGGTAAGATAAGGGATCAAGCCACTCTGTTTAAGTTGCTTTTCGATTGACTTTCAGATAGGGCAGAGCGCCAATCACATTGTCATAATCGCTCCGACTCACTTCATGCTGCAGTACAGAAAACAACACAAAGTTGCACTTGTAAGAGAGGAGATGGAAAGTACTGGCACTGAAGAAGAGGCTACTACTGAATAAAACCAAAACACATAGTACCCTTGAACTTGTGATGGATTTCAGATCATTGAACGGATCCCCATATAGATTTCTCCCTAAATCACATTCCTAACTTAGGCTAATGCAGAGAATATCAGTATCATAGTTTCTATAACGCACTATTATTGCGCTAGTAGATTCAATCTTTACTTTAAGAGGTGTGAAAGGTGCAAACAAAGATGCGGCTCCAAAATATCCAACACATGAAACTATGCCATTAGCAGCTACGTCTCGGACTTTATAACTAGCTTGAAAATCATGAGTTTTTCCGTCTGCCTTATCATTCTTCTTTGTTAGAAGCTGGTTCTTCTACTAAAGACTCACACTTCACGCTGACACATTCAATGAAAGCAACCTAATGCAAATAGCTAAGATTGAAAGAAACGAATGCATTTCAAACACACACAAAACCATATACCCTTCAGGATCAGAACGTTGCGCAATCAACTACCAGTGTAGTGGAAACAAAAGATTGTGGTTTGCAAAAGGAAACGAAAATAGAGGCACGAATCTTAGTTTTAAAATAAAACCAACCATTTTCGATAGACGCAATTTTCTTTTGTTGTTCTTCTTTGCTAACAAGTGCTGCTTTCCAGATCTCCTCCTTACAATCTTCCCCCTACCTGTCACCCTAAATCGCTTCGCTGAGGCCTGTCAACAAAAACATTATACACCTTTTTAATCGAACAAAGACTTGAAAGGAAAAGCAAACCACTCGGCTTAAACAGTTGAAATCTTCATGAGCTAACATGAAGTTGATAGTTTCAGGAATCCTAATTTTCATCATATCCATACTCTTTAAGCATATCACTATGATATCAATAGATTAGACAATCTGATAGTTACATGGAGGCAGGCAAATTAAACCCCAGTAAGAACCAAGAACAACTAGTGAACACGAGAAAAATTTGAATTTTGGAATCCTTGATTCCAAATTCCGCCAGCAAAGTCGAGAGAGATAGAGAGGGGTGGAGAGGAAAAGACCTTGTGGGTCTTCATCTTGTAGCCCTTAGCAGCGAAAACAATAAGAGACTGAAGCCTCCGAGAGTTGGGAGATACAACTGAGGAAAATTTCGAAGGAAAAACCGCGCGAAGCCCAGAAATGCAGTGTGTTGAAGCAAGACTCGACGAGTCACACGCCTTGTTGAATCCAGCGAATTGAGCAGAACCCAGAAGGGAAACCTTTGGAGGAGGGCGTGATGGACAGAACCTAACGTTAACGAAAGCCATGGATAGAGAGGCCATTAGGGTTTGCGCTCTCGGCATCTTTTGATCTGTTTGGTTTCACTTCGGTTGTAAAGAGGAGAGGAAACTGCTTAGAAGTCCCTATGATCGGAGATAAAACCTCTCATGCCTCTGTTATAAAAATTGAATTCGTTAACGATTATTTTTTTTGGTTTCAGCAAAAAGGCGAGAAAGTGGCAAGAATTTGAAAAAATCACAACAAAATACTTGGGTTGAAACTCAGACCCGAAAACGTATACCCGACTCGACCCGATTCCTCTTTTCCCAAATAACGAAGTTTGAACCCTAGAAATTTCAAACTCGAAATTTCTCTCAACTGTTGTCTTCTTCACTCTCCCATATTCTGTTATCCGTGATACTAGGAAATACTACTCATATAATCGCAATAATCTCCAAAGTTCCTACAATTTTATCTATCGCGATGGTGGTGACAAGGAGAAGTAAGAAGGAGACGACGGAGATTGAAGAGTCTTCGGGGGAGAGAAACGAGAACAAGAGAAAGGAGACGATGGACGTGAGAGGGGACATACTGCTGAAGAAGAAGCGGAAGAAAGATAGTGGCGTGATTTACACCGTAGACGAGGATAAGGGCTCATCGTCATCGCCAAAGAAGAGGGTGAAGAAGAAGGTCTCACCGAAGAAGAAGGCAATATCGCCGCAGAAGAAGGTATCGCCGAAGGAGAGTGTGACAGAGGAGGTCGCAGAGAAGACGGTGGCTTCGTCTTTGGAGATGGTGCCGATCGAAACTGCGGCCGTATTGGTTTTTATGACTTTGAAATTTTCTAAAGTTGCTCCTCCTGCGAGTTAAGACGGTGAAGAAGATGCTTCAACAGGAGCGACGGAGGAAGAGAACAAATCGACTGGTTCTGAATCTGAAGGAGAAGAAGAGTCTAACAGAGGAGATGACTCCAAGGAAGAAACTGAAGAGGAAGAAGCTCCTCAAGATCCACCTGCTCAAAACCCTCCGGCGACAGAGGCTGAATCTTCATCTGAAGAAGAAGAAGAAGAAGAAGAAGGAGAAGGAGAAGGAGAAAGAGAGTTATCAGGGCAAGGAGCGAAGGGAAAAGAGAAGGAGGTGGTTGATGATGATGAAGGTGTAGAGAGACAAGAAGAAGAAAGCGATGATGAAGAAACAGAATACGAAGCGGAGGATAGATTCAGGATTGATTCAAGGAAAACTCCAAATGATCCTCTGATTGCATCATCACCGAATCTAGTGCGTCGATTTCCTATTGACTTTGACACTGTAGAGGTAATAGAAGAGAATTTTATTGTAGTGTATAACAATGTAATAGTGGGAATACTGTGATTTGTTGAAGGAATAATGAGAATACTAAGATATGTTGAAGGGTTACTGGTAATACAGGATAATTAAAAACTGCTTGTTTGTTGCAGGACGAGGAGGGAACCTTCCCAATCAAACCAAAGAAAATGCACTTCCCGACTACGGCGTACAAGAAGCAAATCAAGCTAGCGACGCGGTGTTTTATTACAGAAGTTGTTGAAACGCTTGCAAAGTTGAATCCGAGGATGAATATTAAGGAGAAGAAGTGGTTTGAGGAGCATCGACAATTGAGACACTTTTTCCACATAGAAAAGGACAAGAACCACAAGGTTCAGGGCATGTGGATGCTCTTGTTGCGAAAAGCTGAGATCGAGAGGAGGAAAGAAGTATGGTTCATAGTCAATGTTGTTCCCGTCCGTTATGGGCTGAGGGAACATGCACTGATATTTGGTCTTGACTGCACCAACTATCCCCTCGGATACAAGGAATTTGGGAGTACGGATTTCGTCAAGCGACATTTCAAGGGAAATTTGAGGTTGGAGGATCTTAAAGAGAAGCTGGTGAATATGGGACCACATAAAGACAAGTTGAAGATAGTAGTTATATACTTCCTAGCGAGTGTCATTTGCGCGCAAACGAAGACTGGAGAAGGCGCGAAACCGATTTTAGAGTTTTTCCAAAGGGCAGTGGCTAACCTTGAGTATTGTCGGACCTTTCCATGGGGGAGATACTCCTATGATTGCATGCTGAAGGAGATCTCTCACACCATGGATCATTTCAAAGGGAAGGTGACTGAGAAGTGTTTGTGGCCTCTTCCCGGTTTCTGTCTTCCATTGGAGGTAAGTATCTTGACAAGGTTTTTGTTGTTTACAGTTTGCAGATAACTCTCATAAATGGTTGATTTTGTAGCTTTTAGCATTCGAGGCGATCCCACAGTTAGCTTTGACATTCAGAGAGTCTGTCCCAGATGTTGATATCCACTGTCCAATGATGTGCAAGTCCATATTCAAAGAAAGTGAGATGAAAGACTTTCCTCTTGAAAAATTAAACTCTTGTCTCAGAACAATAAAGGTTAGTTTACATTGTTGAAGACAATGGAAATACTGAGGAATATTAAGTAACATTATTGAAAGAACTTAGGAAATACTGAGGAATATTAAGTAACATGATTGAAATTTTTAGGAAATTCACAGCATTCTACCATAAACTGTGAAGAAGAACAAGCTTTATTGGACGAACGCACGGAAGCAGAGGACGATGTTGACCAATATGATATTGTTGTGGACAATTGGAAGAAGATTCTCGATAGAGGATCCACTGTCTTCTTTCAGGACATGTACGAAGAAGATGTTGCCGCTCGAGAAGACCACCTTCTTGAGCAAATTGAAGATTTTCCCGCCACAGAAGGCTCCAGTTCTTGTGAAATGGAAAAACTCTGCAAGAGTTTCAAAAAAATGGCAGGGGAGTGCAAGAAACTTGGGAAGAAGGTTGATAAATTTGAAAAAAGGCTGGGCACGGTTGAATAGTTTGTCAAGCAAGCCTGGATGGGTAAAGAGAAGGCAAAGAAGGGAAGGGAAGGATCTGGTCTGTTAAGATCTTGTTTGCTTAACTTGTTCGGTTTGTTTGCTTAAGAACTTATGTTATCGTTTCTGTTTGTCTAAGTGGCTTGGAACATGTTTATTTGAGATAGTTTATTCAAATCCAAAACAAACATAACAAACATAAACGATGGCGGGAACACTGATAAAATGGTGGAATACTAAAGATAATCGAGAACACTGATAAAATGGTGGAATATTGAAGGTAATCTGTAACACTGATAAATTTGTGGAATAGTGATAACGACGGAACAACATAAAAAGCGAGTCCTTAACAAAACCATATCAACTTGTTCAAATCCGAAACAAACTTAACATCATAACAAATGCATAACACAAAACAGAGATAAATAATAAGATCATAACACAACTTTAATGAGAACCCAACCCTGAACTCTTCACTAGTCCCTTGAGCTCAGCAATCTCTTTACACATTTTTCGGACTGTTCTTCCAGCTGTCATTGTCTCTCATCCTTCTTACGAGCATCGTGCCTTAACATGTCAACCTCATCCGCGAGAGCGTTAATAGCACATACACGAACGTGGAAGCCATCATTCTTATAGACTTTGCAAACGTAGAAATGTTGTCCTCTCTCGTCGATATCCTTTTTTATTCCTTCGCCGCAAACACAATATGATGGTCGACCATAGATTTCTTCAACAACATATAGCCAATCGAAGGTCTTTTTTGCATTCTTCATATCTTCGTAGTACGAATCTTGCTCTGAAATTTCCGACCCAACCATCCTGCTCGAAACTCACCAGAGATTGAGAACCAACGGAGAGAGAGAATAGACGAAGAGGAGACGAAAGAGAGAGAATAGATAGAGAAAGAAATGGAGTAATGAGGTAGCAATAAAGAAAGAGAGAAAGAACGAGAGATAATATAGAGAGAGAAGAGAGAGATTCTGTCTTATCTAACTGAAAAGTGGCGGTTGAAATTTTAGGCGCGAAAAAATTTTGTGATTTCCCGCCTAAATTTTCCTTCTCAGTTATACACAATATAGTAGTATTCCAAATATTGGTCATAGTTCTACTTTTCTCGATTTTAGATTTTATTAGTATTACGTAACCTTTGTAATGCTTGTTATAATTTTATTGTTTATTTATGTGCTTCAACATATTATAGTGTTTGTAAAATGTAAACATATATTCTGAATCAAGTGTTTACAAATTTTTCGTGTTGTAAGCTGAGAATATGACACTAATGTTCTTATAAGTGTAGGGAAATTTTGGGACGATATGATGTATGTTACCACACATTTCAAAATAAGTACATATTCGTACTAATATTGTATTTAAAAGCAAAAAAGAAATTTGTAAAACTAAATAAAAAAGGTTTGAGTACAAGTAATACTAATTCTAATAAAAAAGGTTCGAGTACTAGTAATACTAATAATTTTTTTACTAATAATACACAGAAGAAACATCACCACTACAACCTCCAAATAACAGCCAATAGAAAACCCATGCTTTTCCTTTTACGCCGTTTGTTTTGTGTTCTTTTTCGCCATTCTCCAGTCGATGGAAACCTTTTAGATTTTTTGTGTCCTCTGGTCTCCACGCGATCCTTAGGTTTGATCACCCTTTCTTTGACATGATCCGGTACAATCCATTTAGAACTATCCGAGACTACATAAATCGATCTATAATAAGCCAACGCCCATAACTCCGTCCAATAATACTTTGAACAAAGATCATGTAGTTCTAATTGGATATTGCGACCCCTCCCCTCACCATCATCACAATGTCTTTTGAAGAATATAAAAGCAGTAACTTTGTGCAGACAAGGATACTTTTCAATATCGAATACCCGTCAACTGCAACTTTTTGATACCAAATTCACCAAACTAATCTTCCCATCATTACCCACGATCTCGTACTCAAGGTCATAACTGTTTACCTCCCTCACAATCAATTTTTTAGCAATAACGCATAGATCGTGCAACGTGTTCTCCACTAAAGGCACCAACTTGTTAGAGATCGATCCAGACACAGCATCCTTCCGATGTTCATTAAACCAATCTGAAAATTTTTGAATGATTGTATCGAGCATTGGAATCAGGGAGTACTTCTTTGCATCCTTGAAAACACTGTTCATTGATTCCACGTTGTTGCTTGTGTCCAAATTCTATTTGTTACCTTGAAAATGACACCTTGCCTATTTTTCTTTCACGATAGTTTCTTCCACATACTTAATCGCAGTTGGGTATCTCCTCTTAAAAGACTCGTATGCGGAATCGAACTCAGCCATCGTGTAGTGCCTACTGAGTTCCATGAATCTCCATGCAATCGTGTCTTTGTTCATGTTAGGAGTATGACCTTTAAGATTTTTGGACAAATGCCATAAACAATGCCCATGGTGAGCCTGTGGGAACACATTCCCTACGGCGGATATGAGGCTTGAATTTCTGTCACTTATAAAAACTAATTCCGAAGAGTCTGGTACAATGCTTTTCAGCCTCTCGAAAAACCAAGTCCAGCTAGCATTGTTCTCACCATCTAACACACCAAACGCTAATGGGTAATGGTGATGATTAGGATCCTGAGCTGTGACAAAAACTAGCGATCCTCCATATCCGTTCTTCAAAAACGTCACATCCACAATGATCACTTTTCTCAAGCATCGAAACCCTTCAATGCAAGCTTCCAAAGCTATGAAGAGGTACTTGAACTTCCCATTCTCATCTACTTTCACATCTGATACTGTTCCCGGATTGACCACATCTTACATGTACAAGTAGGAATGCAACAACGTGTAACTATCTTCCGGAGTACCACGCAAACCAGAAATAGCTTCATTCTTCCCTCTCAGAGCTGTCAAGTATGATATGTCTACACCCAATTTCCTCTTAACAAGATATTTGATAACTTTCGGTCTCGGAGTTTCCATTTGCCCTGGATATTCCTCATTCAACAAAGATGCAACCAACTGTGCCGAGCCTCTCCTCTTGTTGTTGCTAGTACTATGACTTGGACGAGTGCAACTGTACATCTTCGTGTAAGTCCTAATGGAGAATATATCAGTGTTTTTAATTCTTGCAGCTCGTATACCCCATCGACAGTATGGTTGTGAACATTTTACCACCCATCGTGTAAGATCTGACTTTTTAATTACATAACCAAAGGATTTTACAAATGCTACTCTATCCACAACCTCTGAAATGTGGTTCCTACTTGGAAATTCTTGCCCCACACAAAGACTCAAACAGTCTTCTCATTCCTCTATAAACTCACGAGTTTCTTCATAACTTGGTAGCGCAAGATATTGATCACCCATAGAGCTCTCACCCATAGCCAATCTATCCATACCAGTCTCCATAACTGTCTCTGTCTCCATACATGTCTTTGTCTCCAAAGCGGTTTCCAAAGACGTATCCACAGTTTTATCCACTCAATCATCATCATTTCCCTCCATCACCTCGTTTTTTTCTTTTCCTTGGTCGTTTTCAACATAAAGGGTTATGGCATTAGGTTCGATTTCATCATCATTCGGACGCAACTCCTCGTAGTTCATACCAATTGAACTTTTGCCCACTCTCGACAGTTGTTCCGTCTGTTCCGAATTAGATGTGGCTTCTACATGCAAAAGACTTCTACGATTGTCTTTATCAATGTTTATTAGATAAGCTAACATATCAGCATCATCCTGAATTGATATCTCTTCCTCACATCCAAACACCAACGGACTGTATCTCAACTCCAATTTCACATTCCTTTCATCTAGCCCAAGCTTCATATACATCCTAGATTCAATCATTGACAAGCTTATCTCTTCCACTAATGCCTTCACAATTACACAACACATGCGTCCTTGGAATTTAAAATATATAGTCACGTGCGTGCTCATTGTATCCTGCCAACACAAATGCAACACAACTATTAAACTTATTCAAAGATATAACAATTTTACCAGTATTACAGTTATTCTCAGTTTCACTAGTTCTACTTACTTTTCCCATCGGAATCACTCAAATTATTCATTTCTGGTCTGATTCTACTGCTTCTCACTCAAATTAAACTACTTAAAAGCAATTCCCACCTATTTCAAGTACTAATCGACCCAACAACAATGGAAAAACAACAATGTCCAAATTAGTAATTATCAATTCATTAAAACCCTAAAGCTATTTTCTACCTAATGCAGGGGAGAGAACGAACCAGATTTCAGCGCTGGCGACGAAATGTGGCCACGACGGAGCAGTATGGATGGCGACGATAACGAGATGATAATGACGGCAGCTGGTCGTCTCCTCTTGCATAGAAATCAGCTAGATCGAAAAAACATTTTTTCGATCCTCCAGCTCCATTAGTTACGATGTTGGTGAGTTGGGTGTGGGTGGTCGGAGCTCGTCGGTGAGTCTTGGTTTCAGAGCGGGTGGGTCTCGTTTTAATAGAAATGAGATTTGATTTTCTTTTATTTTTTAATCAAATTCATTAAGGGTATGTTTGTATTTTCCCCACCTCATTTAACTGAGAGGGATATAAGAGATTGGAGAGGGATATAAGGTATTTTGTTTTAAAAAATAAGGACACAAGAGAAGATGACTCTAAAGAGGTGAAGGAAGAGATTATTAAATGTTGTGAAGAAGATAAGCTATTTTGGCATAAAGAGAGAGTAAACGGATGAGGAATAGGAAGCTCGGTTATATCTGGCTTATACGGCTCATAAAACTTTATTGAAATAAAAATCGGTATAACTGGTTTTGGTTAAAAAAAATATGAACTTTAGAAGTTTTGGATATGGAGACTTGAGTTTTAGATTTAGTGGGATTTAGATTATGATCAACTTTAGAAAAGCCACATTAATTTACTCAATATTTAATAAAATGTTATTGTGATTTGATGAGGTTGTGTGGACTTTGGGATAGTTGAGTAACAAATCATTTGTTAATTTTCTTTCATCTAAATATAGTTCTTAGTATGGAGTCCAAATTATCTATAATCAGAGCCAAAATTGGATCACTTTTTGAATTACTTGTACTTCCCAAAAAGTATTATTGAGTACACTTTTGTTTTCTATATTTGTATTTACAAATCCAAAATTGAGAAAAAATTTATGAATTTATATATATATCTACAGATCTAACCACTAAATTCATTCGAGCCATTTTTTAGATGGATTACATTCGAATCCATTTTCTTTCACAGCAAAAATTAAACTGAAAAGTCCTCTCTCTCTCTCTCTCTCTCTCTCTCTCTCTCTCTCTTTAAATTTCTATCAAAGGGAGGCAAGGAGCTTCTGATAAAATTGGTCGCCCTTGCGCTACCCAATTACGTCATGTCATGTTTCAAGATTCCCCGAGGTTTAACTTTCAAGTTAACCAATGGATGTAACCGCAGTTTCCATTGGTATACATGGGATAAATTATGTATTCCAAAAGAGAACAGAGGCTTAGGCTTCAAAACTCTGGAGGATTTTTATGCAGCCTTATTGGCTAAACAATTATGGAGATTAATACAATTTCTGGCTTCTCTGGTCGCTCGGGTTCTTCGGGGATAGATATTTCAAGAATCTTCATCCATTGAACGCAAAAAAAAAAACCAAACTCGCCATCCTACGGATGGAAGAGTTTCTTCTCAACTCAAGCTTTGCTTAAGAAAGGGATTAGGATAAGAATATGGCTAGGTATCAATACTTCAATATGGCATGATCCATGGATTCTGGATGAAAATCCAAGACCGACAAGAGGTCGGGGTAGTGTATGGAATCCGCGGTTAGAAGTTCAACATCTTATTGATCCTGGGACAAGAGAGTGGCACTTGCCAATTTTACATGAATTCCTTGGTCCAGAGGATATTGACATTATACGGTGTATTCAACCTAGTCAGATCACTACGTATGATGATTTGATATGACATTATACAAAATCAGGACAATATATGGTTAAATCAGGCTATAGAATCCTTAATTCAATGGACATAAACCATATTAATAATGATGGTTGGGGCCCAACCCTGGAGCGTTTAAAGAGATTTATATGGAAAATAAAATGCCCATTAAAAATACAATATTTTCTTTGGCAACTCATTTCGGGGAGTCTTCCGGTGGCAACAAAAATATTTACCAGAGGGGTACAATGTGATTTAGTATGTAAGAGTTGTGGTACAGCCGAGGAGACAATTAATCATGTTTTCTTTGAATGTGTTTCGATTAAGCAGATTTGAACCTCTTGTAGTAACCCATTACAACCAGAGTATTTTCCCACAAAATCGATATATACTAACACGAATTTCCTTTTCTGGCGGAATCCCATGAGATGTCACGACTGTAAAGGAGACCTTTTCCCTTAGTTACTATGGTTAATATGGGAGGCAAGGAATCAATTGGTATTTCAAGGGGGGGGGGGGNAATTAGCAGTTCATGATATTCTCAAAGATGCAGAATCTGATTTGGTAGCCTTGAAGGACGCGCAGTGTCAATCCATTATGAGAGAAACTCCGCTGTGTAGGGAGAAAACAAGGGTCGACGGACTTGTCTGTCGAATAGATGGATCTTGAAAACAGTTAGATTCCACATCTGGACTTGGCTGGATTTGTCAAGAAGGGGGTAAGGTAATCTTAGTTGGAGAGAAATTGTAACGTCCCCGACCCAGCGTCCCTTTTAATCTTAGATTTGTATTAATCTTCAAGAAAATTACTGCGGCCTAGTGGTTAGAGTCTCCAGAAAGAAGCCAGCAACTCGGGTTTGAATCTAGTAGGCTGCGAAATATTCCTTTTATTTTTAAAAGGCCATTTTTTCTAAAGTTTCTTAACTTTCTCCCACATCGGAAATCTCCATCCATTCTCTTCCCATCCTCCCTCTATATATAGAGTCTCCCCTTCTCATTCCTTCAAGTCAGAGAATAAGTTCTGCATAGGGGATCGACTTTTCGGCTAGTCCCCATCGGCTTTCGAGCCACCACCTCCGGCGAGCTTCCGGTGAGTTTCGGGTGAGTGTCTGGGAGTTTTCCGGTGAACTTTCCGAGTTCTTTCGGTGATGTGTCGGGCAGTTTCCGGAAGGTCCGGGCGAGTTCTGACACTTTTCTAGTAAGTTTTCCTTCCCTTCCTTTTTCTTTTCATTCCTTTTTAGCCTTCGGTTAGGTTAGTTAGTTAAGCTAGTCGGTTAGGGTCTGCTAGGTCGTCGGCTACGACCGGTTCGGTCGGTTCAGCTGGTCTAGTCGGTTCAGCTGGTTCGGTCGGTCCGGCTGGTCTGATCGGTTTGATCGGTTCGGTCTGTCCGGCTGGTCTGGTCGGTTCGGCTGGTTCGGTCGGTTCGGCTGGTTCGGTCGGTTCGGCTGGATTGGGCGGTTTGCCCCGATTTAGCAGATTCAATCGGTTTAGCCGATTTCTATTCCTTTCTCCCGTTTTTCATACTTTTCGTTCTTATTTCCGTTCGAGATTCCGGAGGTCACTGCAGGAAGCTGTGGAGCTCTGAGCTCTCATCTCCGGGAAGTCATGGACGACCCGAGACGTTCCCTAGACCGCTATCTTTTCTCGTTTTCGTTCTTAGAAGGAGGATCAGCGAAGGAAAAGAAGGATGACAAAGGATCCACGTGGAGTAAAGGCCATAAGAAGGATCATCAGCCAGCCAAGCCGAGAGTTCATCCATGTGGCCAAGGTGAGGCGCTATTCCCATAGCTAATCCCCCCCGTAGAATTGCCTTAGGATGTTTTCATTGCTAGCATAGGGTTAACGCATCTTGATTGTTGTCCTGTTTGAGAGTCGAGTCAGTCTGTCTGATGCTTGAACTAGAGGTCTAGGAAATTGAACTAGTGTAATAGGATGTGATGTTATGCGTTTGAATGAGTAGTGGGAGTGAGATCGCCTCTGGAGAAGTGAAAGAAAGCCCTGAGTCTACACAAACCGGGGAGTTGGTGTGTGAGTTTAGCCGGTCACTGTGGTAGTTGCTGCAGGTTAAGGCGTTTTGGAGAAAACCGGGGTTTTTTTTAGGACATCTTTGTATGTCATGTGTGCTTGTGACACAATAGGTGTCTGCTTGNATGTCTCACTGGGTGATTCCCCTGTCACTCACCCCTCTCTTTTCCCTCGTCCCTCCCCCCTTTTTGTCTCTGTAGGTGAGTATGACGAGCAGCTAGATGGATGACGGAGGGACTGGATTGTTCGTTTTCGAGACCGGGTTTT
The DNA here is from genome assembly GCA_900406275.1 of Anastatica hierochuntica. Taxonomy (NCBI): domain Eukaryota; kingdom Viridiplantae; phylum Streptophyta; class Magnoliopsida; order Brassicales; family Brassicaceae; genus Anastatica; species Anastatica hierochuntica. The sequence continues at coordinate 14,040 of OVAN01010957.1, forward strand.
TATTTAAATTGTTTCCCATGGTTTGACTCGATTTTAGTTTCTTTTAAACTTGTTATGTTTCTTTTTCTGCGGGCTAGAAGTCTCTATTCACATATGGA
>OVAN01010958.1:0-15174 GCA_900406275.1 Anastatica hierochuntica
TTCCCCTTCGTTGTATTTCTTGAGAAGTAACGAGGTCAGGTGCCTGCATTCTTCGGTTGAATGACCTGGTTTCTTATGGAAAGCGTAGTATTTGCTGAGGTCGAGGTCCGTCGCTCGTCCCTGTTTTGGCCAGCTCGATTGCTGCGTCTGTCCGTTTCCGACGTGGTTAACCGTCGCTCGCTTGCCTTTGGATTCCTTGGCGTATTCGGCGTCGTAGTGCTGGCGGGGTTCATCATAATCGTCGCTACGATCCTCTCGAGGTGGTTCGGCCTTCATTTTTTCCTTGGGCCGACTGCACGAATGCTTCTTGGCTAGGGCCAGTTTTTCCTCTTCCACCTCGATGAAGAGCGTGGCTCGGTGGAGGGCGTCTTCCAACGTCGAAGGTCTGTTTATCTTCAAGTCGTCGCGAAAGGCGAATTCGTACCATAAGGCGTTGCGAAGCGCTGGTAGGGCAGCTTCGTCAGATACCGTGATTCGTGAGGCTACGTCCTTGAAGCGTGCGATGAAGTCTCGCAGGCTCTCCTTGGGTCCTTGCGACATGGCCCACATGTCGGCAGTAGAGTGGCTCTGTTGGATAAACATTGAGTAGTGTTTGAGGAAGGCGGTCGACAGTTGGTGGAAGGTGTCAATGGAGTTTGCCTTGAGTCGTGAGAACCATCTTAGTGCCGCGCCGTCGAGGTTCTCCGCGAACAGTTGGCAGTATCCGGCGTCCCGCTCGTCAGGGTCGAGGTGGGCCCGACCCATTGCAATACTGAAGCTGGTGAGGTGCTGACTGGGGTCGGTGGTTCCGTCGTACCTCAGGATTCGGACTTTCCCAGGGTGCGGGATGCGGAAGCGCGTGATTTGGGTGGTGAACGGTACGTTCTGTGCTTCCCGGAGGACCCTGTCAATCTCAGGCGCCGAGCTGACGGCTTGGTGCACTCGGGAGTTGATGTCGCGCAGATGCTGGCGCATAAGTTCGAGTTCGTCGTTCCTCTCGAGGTTTTCCGCTTGGTGCGGTCCGGGGCTATCTCCAGAGCGTCCGTCGAACGTGGTGGTCGGGAGGTTCAACGGCGTTTCCCCGAAGAGGTTGCGTTGCAGGCTGGAGAGAAATTCCGCTGGCGTGCTTCTGGGGTTCGAATGTCGGGGCTCGCCGGTGGCTCGATAAAAGCTAGGCGAAGAGGTGAGCGCCTCGAACCGGGCGTTTGTTGTCTGCGTCAGGGAGTCGACTCTGTGGATCAGGTCGGATAGGAGGGCTACGACCTCGACGGGCGGAGGGGGTGTCGTTCCCAAGATGGGTCCCGCGGGAATCCTGTCGCTCCTTACTTCGGTGACCCTTGATTCGGGCGTGTGCTGCTGCGGAGGTTGGAGGGTCGTTGCTTGTATGGACGGAGGCGGTTGTGTCGCCCCGGCAGCTTCTCGTGGTGCTCCGGCTGTTTGTCTCCGGGCCGACGACGCTAGCTCAAGTCGTCCTTCCGTTGCGGTGTTTGGAACGTTGACTTGTGAGGCGGGGGGCCGCACTGGCGGCGCCGAGCCTGGTCCTGAGAGCACTTTCGGAGCGTTGGACGGGGCGGTATTCTGTTGGTCCGACATCGTCAAGGTGCCTTTGCGTATAGAGTTCTCTTAAAGAGTCCCCACAGACGGCGCCAAATGTTCGACGGTAGCGAGGCGACGTGACTTTGAAAAGAAATAAGGTGGTGGTCCACGGGCCAGAGATCTCGTAAGATTAGGCTTGTGTTTTAACGATGTGCAATCTTTTTATTTCGGGGTGCTAATGAACATTACAAAGCAGGTTTTCCCTTTTTCGGTTCTTTTCTCTCTCTAAGTTTTCTCTCAAAATTCTCTCTCAAAGTTTTCTCCAAAGAAATCGATGCCTGTTTCTTTACACAAGGCTCACTATTTATAAGAAAAACACGGTCGAAAATATCTTTCGCGGGCCACGAGGAAGTCCCGGCGTGATCGGGGTCAGCGGGATTCGCGCTGCGAGTCGTCCGTGCTTCCGTATTGTCGGGAGTCAGACGGCGTCCTCCCTTTTTCTGCGATCTTTTGGACGTTCTCTCCGTACCGTCGCCCCGCGTGGTCTGGCGAGATTCCGTGTGTCTTCCGTATACAGTAATTACCAGGATCGTACGTTCGTACGCGGGTTCGCTGGGCCTCGATCGGAAATGGGCTTTGTGGGCCTAGATCGGGGCGCTCGGGCCCGAGCCCGATTTCGGGTCTCGTCTCCATGCCTTTTCAAAATGGGTCGGGTATGTTAGGAGGGGTGCTAAACCCACCTCTAACAAATTCCATAAAAAATACGTGTGGCCGGAAAAAAATTTGGAGTAAAAATCTAGATGAGTCCAAGCGTTGTTCGTTCTGGATAGAGCCACTCTACTAGTGTCTGTGTAAGTTGACCTATGGTTAGTTCTAAATCGGCCGCTGATAAATTCAGATCCATCCCCAGAAAAAAAAGAGGAAAACCGGAAAAAAATGACGGGAAAGAAAAGGAAAATCAACAAAGCAAAGAGACGAGGAAACGCTTAATCGTAGCTCGCCGACATTGAAAATTATCAAGAGTAGACGCCTTAATTCTCGTGTCAGGGAAGATTTAGGGCGAATTGTTTTTGTTTAGAAAAGACTTTTTTAATATCTGGTTATCTGAGTTGATTTGTTGTTTGTCTGATTTATTATTGTCCTGCAATTAGATTCACTACGTCAGATATGAATTGCTTTCATGTTACAATGCTATCAGTTTTTTGTTCAACATGCAAAGAGACTTAAGATTTAAATTCGTGGGCTCTCGGTTCCTATTGATCTGGTAACTTTACAGTCATCAAACGTTCTCTATTCATTATTTTGTTAAGGTTTGGGGTTTGACTGTGGGATGATTGTGGCTTATCTCCAAATTGTTCGTTTGCAGGTATTGATCCAACCAACATATGCAATTGAGCATGAGATTTAAATTCATTCTAAACGGAAGAAGCAAATGGAAAATGCATATATCTTCGATATGTTTGTTTCATAGCTTCTTCATGTTTTTTAAAATAGAAGGAGGAATTGAGAAATATAACCTAAAACAAATATTTAAAAATGAAAGTAATATAAATATAATTTTTTTAGACAAAACTAATTTTTGGATAGGGAAATTACATTCAAACCCCTTGTGACCAAACAAAAAAATAGAAGGGAGAGTTAGCCTTATACCTTTTAGAAGTCTGAAATGGAGTCAGTAGACTTCATTTGCAGAAGTCTGCATCTGCAATTAAACTTTTTTTAAATTAAAAAAATTTAAAAAATAACTTGAGTAAAAATGTTTATCCATAAATTAAATCTTATCAATTACAAGGTATATAAATTAAAATTTCATAAAATCAAGTCAAATTAAAGCAACTAATATCAATTAGGTTAGAAACAAAGCATGCATCGAATGCAGACTTCTAAAAAAGTATGCTTCTGTAATGAAACATAGTTTTTAAATTTAAAAAATCAGAAAAATAATTTAAATAAAAATGTACATCCATAAATTAAATATAATCAATTACAAGGTTTATAAATTAAAATTTCATAAAAGCAAGTCAAATTAAAGCAACTAAGATCAATTAGATTAGAAACAACACATGCATCGGACGCAGACTTTTAAAGAAGTCTGCATCTGTAATTAAACATTGTTTTTAAATTTAAAAAATCAGAAAAAATAATTTAAGTAAAAATGTACATCCATAAATTAAGTATAATCAATTACAAGGATTATAAATTAAAAATTTTTAAATGTAAGTCAAATTAGAGCAATTAGGTTAGAAACAACACATGTACTAGTTAAAGTTTATGGTTTAGGATTTGGAGAAAACAAATGTACATGGGTTGTTGTTGAGAGTTTTGGTTTAAACATTAAGGGTTAACTTTAGAACTCAAAATTTGTTTGTTATAAATGTTATATTAGTACAAACAAGTTTATTTACGAATATTACAACCATATACAATGTATTTTTTTAAAAAAATTTCGACTAAAATTTACAATTTTTCGATTTTTCGTTTTAGAAGACTTCACATAGAAGTCTACTAACAGACTTCAATAGAAGTATGCAATTACAAATTTTATTTTCCCGCTCAAAATTTTGGGGAAAAATCACTTTCCTGCCAAAATGAAAAACATTTCCCGCCGAAATTTATTTTCCCGCTCGAGTGAAAACTTCATTTGAAGTTTACTTAGGTAAAAAGTTGCAGACTTCATTTGGAAGTCTACTTAGGTTTTTAGCAACCCTAAAATTTACTTATCATATACAAATGCTTGGAGGTAAAAAAATTTTGTGCCTCTTCTTGCTCTCATCTCTACACCATCGCCACCGCCGTTGTGCCTCTTCTTTCTCTCATCTCCACACCGCCCTCGCCGCTGCACACACCCTTCTCCGATCAACTGTTGATCTTCTTCCTCCTCCTTCTCTCACATTTTCATATCTTTCTTACAACTTTATATCCATTTTGTTTGTATGATTTAGATCTGATATTGTTGTTTGTTATATGTTTAAATAGAATGGGGCGGTATAACTACACTCAACCATCAAGTGGTTCAAGAAGAAGTCAAGCTTCCTTGAGTAGTACTTGTCGCCGTCCGTCCGGTTCTTGTTTTGGATTTCCCAAGTGTTGCTTTTGTGGATTTCCACCTGTGATCCAAACCTCCGATACGGATTTACACTTGGGGAGGAGATTCTTTGGTTGCATTAACTATGAGGTAAGAAAATTGTTCATGGTTTAGCAATTTTACAATTATATTTTGAAATGTTTATGTTGTGTTTTGAATAGGATGGTGGTTACCATATTTACAATTGGTGGGATGAGGCTATGATGGAGGAGTTTCAAGAACTACAAACGGTTGTAGAGCAGCAAGCATATATAATTCGATTTTTAAAAGAAGTTGATAAGCCATTCATACAGTCTATGCATAGTAGCATTCTGAAATCAGAGGAAGATATATCTCGACTAAATGAGCTAATGCTTCAAATGCAAAAGCAGAAGCGTTTTGGACACCTTGGGATAAAGAATCCGATGGTGTTTGGCTTAATCATCTTAGGAGTGATCCTCTTGATGTTGGCTATTTATGTAATTAGAACATAAATTATGTTTTATTCTCCTAATTTTAATACTTAATTACAACGCCCTATGATCATGTAATATTTTGTGAGGGAAAATCTATGTGTATTGCTTGGATCATAATCGGTTTTCATGTTTGTCTCATGGAGTTGCATATAGACTGACAAAAAAGTATGTATGTAGATTGCAAAAGAAATCTACACGTAAGTAGACTTCTATTACTTCAATAGAAGTCTGTTAATAGATTAGAAAAGAAGTCTTCCTTGTGAATTGAAATTTTATTTTACCAGTCCAATTTGACCCAACTCAAAATTAACCAAAAATTATGAATCCTACATTACATAATTTAACATTACAAACTGGAAATTATGAATCAAACCGGACCGAACATTGTATTAAACTAGACCAAAATAGAAAAATTTGTTTGCAAGGGCCTTAAACAGGATCAATTTTGTGAAATGCAATTAAACCGGACCAACAGTAGACTGCCAAATAATTTTGTAAGTAGACTTCAATAGAAGTCTGATAGTAGACTACAAACGAAGTCTTCTTTGTGAATTGAAATTAAACAGGTCTGATTAAACCCAATCAAAAATTAACCCGCGTATAAAAGTGGAAAATTGGGGACCATTGCGTGAAAAACCTAGCCGCTTGGTAAATTTTTTTATCTTCGTCTCTTTTCTCTCTCTCTCTCTCTCTTGGTGACTCCGCCGTCAATCCTCTCCCTTTCTCTCTCTTGGCGACTACGCCGTCAATCTCGATCTCTCTTGGCGACTCCGCCGGTAAGTTCTGACGACATCTTCTCTCGATCTCTCTCCCTCTATCATCTATCTCGATCTCTCTCCCTCTAAAATCTCTATCTCTCTCTCTCTCTCTGAAATCTCCATCTCTCGGTCTCTCTCTTCACCTCCATCTGAAATCTCCATCTCTCTCGATCTCTCTCCTTCTGCTAATCAACTGAGTTCTTTTTCTGTACAGGTTAAGTTTTCATCGCCGTCAACCCATTTTGTCTCGCCTTTTCGCAGTCGTCTTGCCGCCCCGATCTAGTGCATGCGGCGAATACTGCTTCAGTACTGCTCTCTCTCTCTCTCTCTCTCTTTGTCTTTACATCATAGTTCTTTACTCTAATAATTTTCTTTAGTTGTTACCGTTTATTTGCAGATCTTGTTCCAGATATTGCAAAAGTGTCATTCCGGATCTAGTCTTCAAATAACATACTTTGAGGTATGCTCTCAGGCTTGACGACTAGGGTTTATCTTGAGGAGACGTATTGAGCAGGCTTCTGCTTTAGACTTCTGGAGCAGACTTCTGCTTCAGACTTCTGGAGCAGACTTATGCTTCGGACTTCTCTAGTAGACTTCTCTAATAGACTTCTCTAGTAGACTTCTCTAGTAGACTTCTCGAGTAGACTTCTCGAGTAGACTTCTAGAGTAGACTTCTAGAGTAGACTTCTTGAGTAGACTTCACTAATAACTTTTTTTTGTTTGCAGAACATGGATAGGACGAAATTCCCTCGCAGGATCTATTAAAAGGGCGATCAACCATATCCGATGAAAATTATTGGCTACTACAGTGGCGATACCAAGCTGTTCACGGCCCTTGCCCAAGCTTTATAAAAAGATGAATTATATGAGATTAGTGATTCTATATTGGGTATGTTTATCAAGCTTCATGAATTGGACTTTGGTTCGGCATCAAGGCTGGTACACTACATGCTCAATATGCAGCTAAAATGCAAGACGAAGTATGAGATATGGTGCATCATTGGTGTTACTCCAGCGAGGTTTTCTCTACTTAAGTTTGAGAACCTCACTGGACTTGACTGTGAATATGCGGATAACTTGGAAGCGCTTGAGACTGAGGTCACCGAGGGATGACATATTTCTGGGAGCATCTAGGAGTGGATATAGAGTCTGGCCTAAGTGTTGACAGTCCAACTACAACTTTTGGGATGTGCAAGAAGTGGTCTAGAGAGGATCGATTGAGGCTGGGATACTTAGCCATCTACGTTGGGTTCATCGAAGCAAAGAAGCCCTCAGCAGCCACATGGGTTAGTTTGACTAGGCTCGTCATGGACTTAGAAGCGTTCGAGAACTATCCATGGGGTAGAGTTGCGTTTAAGAGATTGATAGAATGTGTCAAACAAAAGGATTTGTGCAAGGCATACTACATCGAAGGGTTTGTCCAGGTTCTCCAAGTATGGATTTATTACATTCTACCGGAGTTTGCCATTGAATTTGGAGAGCCGATTGCTGGTAAGAGTCCACCGATGCTCACTTTCAAAGGAGCAAGAGGTAGGAAGTATGTTAGGGAGGATATGATAAAAAGGTAATCTTTTTTTCTTTTCTGAATTTTTCAGTTTTTTTTATCTCTTCTTAATTTCTTCTTATTTATTTCCACAAACCTGTGTCATCACGTGGCGGACCTTAGAATTTGATGACATGTTTGATTTATGGGATGATGATGATGATGACGATAATGTCGACAACATCATCAAAGTGATTTACGATCACCATTCTGATGGTGCTAAATGGAGTTGGTCTAAAAAAGATTGGGATCCGATTGGTGTCAAGAAAAACATTCAAGTGAAGTTGTCTCAAGTGAAGTCAGAGATCTCTACTCCAAGTAAAAGAACCATTGCTGATGATACTAAAGGAAGTCGAAAGAAAAGTCGTTCTGAGTCTACTGTGTTTGTGACGGCGGATGATGGACCAGATGTAATGGTTATGATGAAAAACCACATTGATCAATGTTTTGCAAGCCTCTTTGACAAGATGAGTGATGGTTTTTGTAGTTGTGCAGGCACTATTAAAGAACTTGCGAATTGGGTTTCAGCCTTGGAGAAGGCCGTGAGTGTGGTGAAAGAAATGAAAAAAGCGGAAGTGAAAGGAGACAGTGGAATTAAACCCACCAATGATGAGCGGGTGAAGTCGACCAATGATGAGCAGGTGGCGGAGAACAATGATGAGCAGGTGGTGGAGAAAGAGACTCATACCGAGGAAGTCGGGGTTAGTTTCAAACCTCCTCCTTCCAAGAGAAAAAATCTCAGAAAAAGGAAATCCAAGAAAAATTGAAGTGTTGTATTCTTTGTGTGATTGTCTTTGTTTCTTGTGTGTTTGCTTCTGCACTTGTTTATTTTTCTCCAAACTCTGCATGACAATGTTTCTGTTTCTATGGTTGTTGACAGTAATATGATATGTTATAATATATTGGTATTTTAACATTTTCTTTAATCAACCAATGCAGAGCAAACAAGAAATGCTAAGTGAGAGTGTCAACGGTGGAAGATAGCCAAGTGTTGTGATTCTCGATAAAAAGCAACCTGGCGTTGATTTTGAGGGACACAAACAAGAGAAACACAAGATAAAGACCACAGTGACCTTGATGTTGAGCCATGCTAAGAGTAATAGATTAAGGAGGTTGACGGCTACACAAGTTCATCATTTCAAAGGAAATAGCACCGTAAAAGAGATTGTTCCAAACACGATGTCTAGATACGATCCATTTAGCCCCGTAGACAAGCAAAAGGTCATGGCACTTAATAATTGGCTAAAACTTGAGCCGTAAGTAAGTCTAAGCTTGAGCCGCAAGTAACAAATTGTTTTATGTATTTTCGTATTTGACGTGTTTCATATTTTGTAGTGGTTATCCAAAAAGGAAGCCAAACACTACACTCGATTAGTGGTACAATCTGCGAACTCCTACAAAGCGGCTGAGTGAAACAGTAAGTCAGACTTTTCATGCAGACTTCTCATGCAGACTTCTTTTGAAGTCTTTTCTATCTTGTTAATTATGGACTAACCGATCTTTATCTTATTGAATGCAACACCTCGATTCTGGGATCAATCTTCTCAGGTTTCGTTATTTCAACCATCTTGAATGGTTTCACTCAGATAGAATATGCTTTGTTGATTCACTCTTTGGCACGATGTGGAGATCCAATTATTAAGAATTTGTGGACTCTTCTCCGAATACTGATGAGTCGGGGAAACTACTACATGCTGGGTCTCTAGCCTACTTCATAAGCAATGAACTATAGTTTTATAAATCAAACAAGGCTTGGGGACTCGAGATTGATGATATATACTCAAATGATATATACTCGACCTCAGACATCATCGATACTCATTGGGTGGCTATGTTGATTACAATTCTGAGGAACACATAGTGATCTTGGATAGTTCCATCGTTCATGCTTCTGCCAAGCAGATAACCACTACTGTGGAGCCCATTGTTGTTCTTATGTCTTACATGCTTCGTGAGTTAGCTGTTAGGGAAGATAAGTACAATTACCCGTATGATCCGTTCACACATGAGAGGATACCAACTTTAGGAGTGCCACAAAACATACAAAATGGTGATTGTGGAGTGTACTTTGAAGTATATCGAATGTCATGCACTCGGAATGACGTTTCCTTCGAAACTGTGCGACGCCAACATCAAAGTTATTTGGGAGAAGCTAGCGGTTGAAATATTTGATGAGACCAATATTCGTGGCAAGGAGGATTCTTAAATGTCTTATAAGTTATTGGACACATATATGTGAATGATATGTGTCCAACAATTTATATGCTCTTGGAGTGGGTATGTATTGGTTTCTTACTGTTTCTGTACTTATAAAAAAAACCTATATTTTTTGGCAGTTTCTATTGCTGGAGTAAGTTTTTACGACCCACTAATAGAACTTCGGAACATGTTATCAACTAGTGATAGGTCTGACTTTGTTTTGTAACCTATCGATTAACGGAATGAAATCAAGTTTCAGACATCTCATATCACCTTAAAACATGACATAAACACATAACACATAACACACAAGTAGACAAGGAATCACACATGACATAAACACATAACATGTAGTAGACTTCAAAGGAAGTCTACTAGCAGACTTCTACGGAAGACATCATGAGCAAACCTATGTAGCAGACTTCTCTCTGTTTCAATTATCGTTGACCTTCAACTCCTACAAATTAGAATAACACACATACTTTTGAAATAATTGTAGTATACCGTAAACATATAGTCTTTTATATAGGAGAGTCACTTACGCATTTCCGTTTCGTATGGCCCAGTTTTCGGCGTATCGAACAATTTTATTGTTAGTGAACCTTTGCGGTTTGGTCTTTTTCTTCCTTGAAAGCTCAAGCAAAGTTTTCCATATAGACTTTCTCTTTCTCCCAGGAAGGGCCTACACGATTGGAGGAAGACAATTCTTTGCATTAGCCTCACGTTCATCGCTTTTTGAGAAAATATTGGTCGTGTATCCCGCATATAAGTATTCCTTCGCATAGGATGGACATACAAGTGAAGACACATGGAACAAGGTACTTTATCAATATTCCACACACCGCAATCATACATTTGGTTCTCCAAATCAACGACACAATTTTTCTTCCCTCCCTTCACATAAAATCGCCAACTATCTATACGCTCCACCGTCATCCTATATGCATAATGTCCACGAACCGCCAACAAATATTCAACTCCACAACTATGAGGAGTTGTAAGACTCAAAGCATCTTCAAGCCTTTTCCAATACCAACTCCCTAGCCTCTCTCATATGAATTTGAGGAGAAACGTTATGGGAAATCCTTTTGTAACATTAAGGAGCGAGTTGAGAGACTCGACGATGTTGTTGGTCTTGATGTTGTATCTATCACTTTGGAAGTGAACTCGTGACCATAGCTTTACGTCCGCCTCCTCCAAGTATGTAGCAAGTCCTGGATGCAAACGTCATAGATCGTCCACGTACCAGTTAAATTCAGGAAGCGTATACGCATATGAGCACCTTTCAAAAAATACATTAGATGCTTCCCCTTAAAATTTGTCACAATGTTACTGTGTAGATGATAATAACATATCCCTCGTGTTGTCCAAGGTAAGACCGTTTCACATGCTTTCTTGATGGAAGAGTGTATGTGTAAAACTATCACCAAAGGGAACTGATCGGAGATACATTCGTGTAATTTGGTTAAAAACCATTCCCATGAAGCATCATTCTTAGAGTCCACAATCCTAAAAGCCAATGGAAATAACTGAAAATTACCGTCTTGTGCGGTTGCGACGAGTAAAACACCTCTGTACTTTCCGGTCAAGTGAGTTCCATCCACCAGAATGACTCACCTCACATATTGAAAGCCAACTATCAAGCTCCAAAAGCTAAAAATATATATTTGAATCTATTCTCTTGATCAATTTCAAGACCAATGATAGTTCCCGGATTGGCTTTTGTATCAAGTGCAAATATGAAGGCAAGTTTTGATATCCATCTTATGCGGTTCCCCGTACCAATTTTTGATCAAGCATCAACGATCTGTATGACATGGTGTAGTCCATTCTCATACCAAACATTTTCCTCATTGAATCTCGAATGTGTTGTGGTGTAATCCCATCGATAATCCCAACACGGTTTACAAATAGATAAGTTATCTACTTCGGAGTAGAATGTCGTCGATGAGCCATTCGATCCGCCATGGAACATGTATGTACATCCAAATATTTTGTCACCCAAAACGTGTTTGCCTCGTTCTTCACACTCGCTCTAAGCTTCCATCCACATCCTTCCACAGAACAATATGCAACATATAGAGTGGTCGTGGACTTGTATGCATAGAATGAAAATTGTTGCATGACTGCCGTAATTCGTAACTCTATCAATAGCTCGTCCTTGCAACATATAGAGTGGTCGTGGACATGTCTTCATCCTCGTCTTTCACTTTTCCATACTTATTGTAGTCTTCATCATCCGTGTAAATATCAACCTCATCTTCATTTGGATTAACATCTTCATCGGAACCTACATCTGAATATTCATCCCCACATATATCTGCATCATTCGCATCATCCGAACCCACATCTCTATATTCATCCCCGCTTATATCCACATCTTCATCATGATCACCATTCGGATCTTCATCACTCTCATCATCCTTCTTTGATCAACTCGAAACACATAAACACATAACATGCGTTCTAGCTCGATCAAACTCCGAACTTGTCTGTCACTTGTAATATAGATAGTAGGAGTATTTAGAGCCATTTGTTGCAACATTGAATCCGTTAGAGAGTATGATAGTTTAACCGAGTTCAGCTTGTCCAGCTTGTAATCATCTACTACCATTTCGACAAGTTCACCATGTGTACAACCATCACTCAAAAATAATATTCTCCCTCCTTTGCGAGTATTCACAACAAAACTCTATGAATTTTCACTCATCAACCATGCACCATAAACAACCGGAAAATTCACCATTCTCTGCAAGAAATAAACATTTAGACGTATTAGAGATCAATATCCAAAAAAAGTTATTATACACAAGTTACAAACACATTTGCAAATAGCAAGTAGATTTCTTTTGAAGTCTACTCCAAAAATATGTAGTAGACTTCTTTTGAAGTCTACTCCAAAACTCGTAGTAGACTTCTTTTTAAGTCTACTCCAGAAACACGTAGTTGACTTCTTTTGAAGTCTACAAGTAAACTTCTTTTGAAGTTTATTCACAGTAAACTTCCAAGGAAGTCTAAATGTCGACTTAATTTAGGTTAGTTATGTAATTACGATTCATTTTGAGTAGACTTCAGGTGAAGTATGTTAAAAAATGAGGTTAGTTTTGTAGTTGCCAAAATGTTGACTTTTCAGGTAGACTTCTTCAGAAGTCTATTTAGGTTACTTTTGTATTTGACCAAAATCACAAAATCTTGATTTTTTTGAGCATACTTCTCTGAAAAGTCTGCAAAGTGAGTAGACTTCTTTTGTAGTCTACTCACTTTGTAGACTTCTCGGAGAAGTCTGCGCAGGTTAGTTTTGTATTTGATCAAAATATTGACTTTTGGAGTAGACTTCTATAGAAGTCTGCGTAAGAGTAGTAGACTTCATTAGAAGTCTACGACAACAGGACTTTGGAGAAATCTGAAGGAAGGTTGACTTCCTCAGGATCGCAGACTTCTTTTGTTGTCTACTACTAGTACGCAAACTTCTTTTGTAGTCTACTACTCTTACACAGACTTCTATAGAAGTCTACTCACTTTTCGAAATATACGCAAACTTCTTTTGAAGTCTGCTCCAAAAAGTCAATATTTTGCGATTTTGGTCAAATACAAAACTAACTCGCGCATACTTCTTTTGAATTCTGCTTTAGCAAGTCAAACTTTGGTCAACTATAAAATAACCTCAATTTTATGCAGACTTCACCTGAAGTCTACTCTAAAAAGTCAAATATTTTGGTCAACTACAAAACTAACATGCCTTCTCAGAGTAGACTTCTTTTGAAGTCTGCAATTATTTTTTTTGTTTTCAAAGAAATGAGTAGACTTCCTGAGAAGTCTACTCATATAGTTTTCAAATACAAAACTAACCTTTGTGTTGACTAGTAGACTTCCAGAGAAGTCTACTATAGCTGCAGACTTTACTAGAAGTATGCAGAAAGCAAATCTGAAATTAAAGAAAATGAAGTTTGAGAGTTTACCTTGATTTGATTTTAGTTGCCTCTTAGCTACTCTAAGTGCCTAGAACCGAAACCAAAGTGATTTCAGTTGTTATGTGTTCTAGAATCGACGAAATGGTGAGATCGAAAATGAGGTTTTGAAAAATCTAATTTTTAGAGATTTTTGGTTTGAAATGGAGAGAATACGAGAAAATATGAAGTTTTGATACTAATGTTATTGTTTTAGAGCTCGAAAATTGCATTAAATGAAATATTCGAAGCTTCAATTTTGGTTGTTAATGGTGGTTGGAAAGATGGAAGAAAATGACATTATTGTAATTTTGTGAAGTTATTAAGGGTATTTTAATATTTTTCATTTCGAGTAGATTTCAAAAGAAGTCTGCGTAATGACAATTTTGGTTAATATGCGGGAGGAATGGTAGAATTTGGTATTTTAAAAAAAGAGGAGAGAGAAAGTTTTGTAGTTGACTCCAATATTTGAATCATTTATGCAAATACCCCTTAAAAGAAATGTTTTTGTTCCCTATAACAACAGCAATCACAGTGAAGTCTTCGGGTGTCTCCATGGCATCACCATAATTTGAAGATCAAGAACTTGAGCATGTATGGCAGAAGTGTAAGGTGTAACCAAGTTCGTATCTAGGTGGGGCAAAAAGTATCACAAACTATCTATTCAATTTTGCATTTACTACAAGGTAAAATTAACATTAGTGACTGATGCTTTTCTTTTGCTTCTTTAAAGATAAAGTTTTCTTAACTAATTCTATATTTTTCTTCATGTATGTTGTTTGATTTTAAAGGTGCCTAACCCGAGTTAAAGAATCCGACTCCATAGAAAAGGAACTCTTTTTAAAAAGACAAGAAAAATAGTAATAAAGTTAGTTCTTTTTAGATATATTATTATGGGTCACTGTTGCAGCGAGTTATTTGAAAAACAAGGTTCTTCTTATTTGAAAAACAAGGTTCCGAAGAGAATCAATGATCTCTCGGATTGTTTGTAGCTTAAGCTTCAAAGTTTTTTATTTCAATGGAGGTCAAAAACTTAGAAATGTAAGGCTCTGTTTTGAGAAGTATTTCTGGATCTTTTCTTTAACAAATCCAATAATAAGAACTCTAAGGAGTTCCTCTCCTATTTATACAATTGTAAGAATTAAAATAAAATTAATAAAGGATAAACACCAATGTTGGGGTCAAAAACTGTCCCGACGAAATCGATGTCTGAAAAGCGACTACGGAAACAGTGCTTTCTCTTCCGGACACAGGGATTGTAAGGATATCTGAAAACTCGGAGATTCTCATCGTTCGAGCCGTCTCTTCTGGAACTGGCTTCAGAGCTTCGGAGATAGTCGATCATGACCAATCTCCACATAAAGTCTGTCCGTCTGCAAAAGACTAAAGCATCTGAGTGCCAAGGCTAACATCGATGGTCCTCGGATAGTTCTCCGAGACCACACGATACGTCCTCTGAAGCGATATGAAATCACCAAAAGCATTAGAGAACCAAATGTCTAAAACGCCGATTAACGCCATACCTACGAACGAGTCTTGGAACCGGTTGTTGACCAAACTAGAGGCCGATCTAGACGTCGATTGAACCAAGACCGGAGGTCTGTCTTGGCGCCACGTTCGACCGTAGTCCGTTGACTGAACCACGTCCTTTCCTATCGTCATTTCCTTCGAA
>OVAN01010959.1:0-15174 GCA_900406275.1 Anastatica hierochuntica
AAAAGCGAAGATCTAAGATAAATCCCCAATCTAACAACCTAACAATCACTTGCCACACACGTCACCAATATTAGAAGATATCGATTCTGGTTTTGATCAAGTTGCAGAGCATGTTACGGATCCTGTTGTCTCTGTCTCTCATGCTCCTTCATCGCCAACAGCAAGTGAGTTACACACTCCAAGCACTGCATCACCTTCCTCATCGATAGTAGCCTCACCTACTCATTTGTTTTCGGAAGAAGTCTCCTAACTCGCAACCAGTAACTCTCTCTTCTCCGAATGAAACAGAATCAGCAGCTATAAACACAAAGGAAGCTGAACCAGAGGTTATTGAAGAACTTGGCAGAGGTTTTCGGCTCAAAAGCAAACCAACATGACTTGCCGATTATGTCACCAGTTTGTTACACAATCCACATCCCTCTACCAATGCTTACTGTCTTGATAATTTTGTTTCATCTTCACAATTTTCAGAAACATATCAAGCGTATGTCATTGCTATTACAACTGCTCATGAACCACTCCATTATAAAGATGCTATCGAGGATGATAACTGGAAATTGGCAGTAAATGATGAGATTGTGGCTCTTGAGGATAGCGGCACATGGACAGTAGAGGATCTACCACCTGGTAAGAAAGATCTTGGATGTAAGTGAGTCTTTCGTCTCAAGTTTAATTCTGATGGTACACTTGAACGGCATAAGGCTCGATTGGTTGTTCTTGGAAACAATCAAACCGAAGGTGTTGATTACGATGAAACTTTTGCTCCGGTAGCAAAAATGGTCACTATTCGAGCTTTCTTACAACAAGCAGTTTCAAATGATTGGGAAGTATATCAAATAGATGTACATAATGCTTTCTTGCATGGAGATCTAAATGAAGAAGTATATATGCAATTCCCACCAGGTTTTCGAACCAATGATAAGACTAAGGTATGTAGATTACAAAAATCTCTATATGGTCTTAAACAAGCACCAAGGTGTTGGTTTTCAAAGTTGAATGTAGCATTACGGGAATATGGGTTTGAGCAGAGCATATCAGATCTTTACTCTTGCGACACATGATTGTTGTCTTCATGTTCTTGTCTACGTGGATGATCTTATTATCACAGGAAGCTCTTTGGCCATCGTCGAGAAATTCAAGGACTATCTTAGTTCTTGTTTTCACATGAAGAATCTTGGTCTTCTTCGATATTTTTTGGGTTTAGAAGTTGCTAGAAGCTCTGAAGGAATCTACTTATGTCAACGAAAATACGCTCTGGATATTCTTACTGAGACGGGTATGCTTGGTACTAAACCTGTCACTTTTCCCTTGGAACAAAATCATAAACTTGCCTTGGCTACTGGTGATGTCATGCCGAACCAAACAAGCTACCGTCGGCTCATCGGTAAGCTCATATACTTGGGTAACACTAGACCAGAACTCTCCTACGTGATTCATATTCTCTCGCAATTCATGGACACGCCGAGAGTTAATCACTGGGAAGCTGCCTTACGGGTTGTTAAATACCTCAAAAATAGCCCAGGACAAGGCATTCTCCTCCGAGCTAACACCAAACTGACTTTGTTTGCCTGGTGTGACGCGGATTGGGCTGCATGCCCTCTCACACGACGTTCATTAACTGGTTGGTTTATACAGCTTAGTGGTTCACCTTTGTCTTGGAAAACAAAGAAGCATGACACTGTATCTCGCTCCTCTTGTGAGGCTGAGTATCGTGCAATGACGGATACGGTTAGTGAACTTCTTTGCCTGCGAGATTTACTACCATCTCTCGGCATAACATGTGATTATCCTATTTCGTTGCACTCAGATAGCTTATCTGCGGTTAATCTTCCTAAAAATCTGGTCTATCACGCAAGAACGAAACATGTGGGAAAAGATTGTCATTTTATCAGAGATGAGATCATTCGAGGCGTCATCTTTCCGAAACACGTCTCCACGAAATCACAACTTGCAGACATTATGACAAAGGCTTTGGGAAGAAAGGAGTTTGACGATTTTCTGAGCAAGCTGGGTGTTCGTAACCTCCACACTCCACCTTAAAGGGGGGGGGTATTGGGCCATGATGTGCCTCGAGTTTAAATTGTTGTTAGGTCTTTACTTGTGTTCTCTCTACACTATATAAGGACATATGATTGTAACTTTAAACCTAAGAAACTCTAATATACAAACGACGTTAAGCATTTCAAATTAAACAAAGCTTTTCGTCAAGAATGACAAAAAGATTTAGAAGAAATCCTGCGGGAAACATCTAGTAGAATTAAAAATAATATTCCTAAAGTTTAAGAAAGAAAACTTAATAAACAAATTTTTATTAAAAGGATCTATAAAAGTTCTATTTAGTTCTTATTATTTAAAAATTTTGAACTGGAGAATGAAACTGAACTAAAATCTATTACAAGAACAAAACAAGCCAAAAGGAAAAGAAATATTTTCTCTAAGAAATAAATAAAAATAGACTACTTTAACAAACGTTTTTAAGGAAAGAGTATAACCATTACTAGGGGTGGACAAAATAGTCGAACCCGAAAAACCGAACCAAACCCAAACCGAAAAAGTAGATCCGAACCCGAACCCGAATTTTTGAAATACCCGATCGGATCTTAAACTCAATACCCGAAAGAACCAGAACCGAACCCGAACCGAACCGAGAACCGAATTAGTACTTGAAATACCCCCGAAAATAGTTATATTTACAAAATATTATTTATGTTTTATATTAATATATAATATATATAATCAAACTTATAATTTTTATTTCTAAATATTATTCATTTTAAAAATATTCTGGATATTTTAAATAATTTAGGTATTTTTTAGTATTTTACTCTAGTATTTTGGGTATTTTTGGGTACTTCGAGTACTTAAAAGTAACCAAACTACTAGAACCGAAAATATCCAAATAAGTATTGAGTATTTTTCGGTTCCTGAGATAAATACCCGAAATACTCGGACCTAAACCCGAATCGAACCGAAATGAACTAAAAAAATACCCGAACGGATCTCCGATCTAAAAACCGAAACCCGAATTACCCGAACCGAACCCGAATCGAATACCCAAACGCCCATGTCTAACCATTACCATGATCCAAAGTCTTCAAATATGATACTGAAGATAAACCGGTCACAAATTTCAGAGTGGACGCAACCTCTTTGTCTTCTTCTTTAAATAGAAAACTAACCTCGTCTGATCGATTCTTGATTACTTTCTTTTAGCCTGCTCTTGTTCTGCTCTTGTTCCGCTCTTCCACCTTCCCCTTCGTCTATCAGACTTCCCATTCTTCAAATTAAATGAAATTGCATCGAGAAATGGGGCAACGGAGCGAAGGAATAGGTATTGAGCTCTTTGGAACCTTAATATGAAGTTCCTCTGCCACTTTCCACATCCTCCTCGCCATGATATACCGTTAACTGAAGCATCTAAAAATTGAGACCCTAAACCTATGGAATATTGACATACAGTATTCGGAGCGTCCGACGGCGAAGATGCGGAACAGAGGCGGCTACAAATCCCATAGGAAAAAGTATAAGGTTAGCTAAGGGATAAATCACAAGAAACTTAAGGAGAAATGAGATCTCGACGGAAAGATGCCATGACCGTTCTTTCGGCTCAGCATATATTTTTTTAATCATATAATTATACGAAGTGGACAAATGTCATTATTATATGTGTGATGACATGGCAGAAAAAGGAGAAAGTTAAAAAACTATTATAGTATAGAGTAGGAGAGAATCCGAGCACATGCAGATCTACTTTTATATATTACAAGGATTTTATTTCCGCGCTACATGCGGGATAGATGATAAACAGTTGATATTGTACAGAATTGCATCTTAAAAATATTATGAAATTCAATGCATGTGGTTCTTCTATTTTGTTTGACTATAAATATTATATGTAATATATGTAATGATATTACATTATTGATAGTTTGCAGTGTAGATATATAATATACATCTTTATTTTCATCTAATAAACTTTTGCATCTCTCTATTTATATTAAATTTTTGCTTCTGATGTTGTGTATCTCTTTTTTTAGTTTTATATTGTAACTGCGTTGTCATTGATATGTCTTGTGTCTTCGCTAATCTAAACAATATTAATCTTGTAAGTTTTTTTTTGTTTGGTTAATTAACATCTCTCACATGCATTCTTTTAAACAATCGTTTTAATGTTAAGCTAGCGAAATAATATATCTTTTATATATTTTGAGTTAACTTTGGGTTCGAAAAAGACGTGCTTGTTTATCCAGGAGAAATCGGCCAACAATTATCTCACCATGGAACAGATAATTTAATTTGTATTTGTTTAGAGTTGAGAAATTATACAAAAATTTAGTCATTTAGATATTGTATAACAACTTAAATAAATTATCAAAGAGAAGATGTTGTGAGCATATCTAATGGGTCTTGCAATGCTATAAAAATGTGTTTTACTACTATCTTATAACATAGTTAAAGAATATATTAAGAAGTAATTAACTAATGTAGTTCTATATTTTTGTCGATGTTTTAAAAGTATTTTGTCCAATTTAACATGTCTTAGTACATATTTTACATATATTTAAAATATTTTACAGATATTGATGTTCAATCCCGTTTAAAATTTTAATTATAATAATACTAATTGTAAACAATCTAATTCATTACCGCAATGAATCTTTTCTAAATTATTTTGATCATACTTAAATATAAATATGTTATATTGATAAATATGTTTATGTTAACATTCGGTGGTTTTTTGTTATTTTTTTTGTTTTTAAAGATAATAATTGTTTTTATATTTTTTATTAATCAATTTATTAAAGCATTTTTTAATAATCCAAATTAATTGATTAACAAAATGATATTTTAGTAAACCACTAACTTTTTTATTTCAAATCATATGACCTCATACTTGATTGATTTTAAGAGTTTGACTTATAAATAATTGTATATTCTGTGTATTTTTGATTTTGTTGGTATTAAAATAAAAGGTTAGAGTCTAAAACGAATGATGGAAGTACCCTTAATCGAGTGGTTGACGAAGGGTTAATTAATATTTTTAGACCTTAAAAATGAAACATCAACAATGAAATTACATAAATTGTATGTCAAACAATTTAATACAACGAATTTCTCATGTTTACGTCGCTACATAGCTTATTTTTTTTGTTAAACCCGTTTTCTTTTTTTTTTGTTCATAATTGTTATATCCTTTTTAATACTACAAATAAGATAAATCATAAGAAATTAGGAAAAAAATGTAGATTGAAATAGCTGCTCCAAAAGTTTGCTCAAGTTGTTAGTGCATTGATCACTATGGAAGGAGCAGTTACGTCAATCTATATTTATAGCTTAGAAGATATTTAAAGAACAGTCATCGAGTTGTATAATTTGAACCGACTATGAAACCATGACCATATACATATATGAAAGGAGTAAAATTAGACGCTTAAGTGAAGCTCAATTCTCAATTAAGAATCCATTTGTCATTCATAATGTGCAATAATTAATCTATATATATTGAGATAAGCTTTCCCACCTATATAGCCTAGTGTTATAGTAAAATTACTGTCTTTGTTTGTGCACATACTACATCCCCACACCTACCATCTGAAACGCCGTCACTGTTGTAGACAATAGAGATAGATTAGTTAAGAAGAAGATATGACATGAGTTGGGTCATCTGAAACGTCGTCAGTTGTAGACCCAGTCGGGTTGTGTCATCGGTACCTCGTGATCCAAATTACTTGAGTTATAAAAAGAAAAGGCGACACAAAAGTATTATTTATTATAAATTCTAAGGCAAAAAAAAAGAGAGCAAGACTGCAAAAACAACATAACCACTTGGCCAATAAACTTCACTTTCTTCACATAAATGGCATCGACTGCTCATTTAGAATCATTTGGCACCAATTGCTCGTTTAGATGGGACTCAAAGTTCTACTGATAATATGTTAAGGCTTTCTCTGTTTAGTTTGTTATATATATATACTCTTGGAGTCTATTGGTATTCATTCATGTTTGGGGTTAATAAATATTAACACTGTATTTAGTCTGTTGACATGTTTGTGTTGCATGGTTTTCTTTTTGTTGCTCATTATTTTGAATATCATACAGATCCTTATATAATTTTGTTGATTGTTAAATATATTTTCTCCTTTTATTCCTAATTAGCAGTCAAGGAGAGAAGACTCAAAAGATTAGGAAATTGATACTTCACTGCTAATGGAATGTTAAATGCCTAATCGTTTAACAAAGCTATAATAAGAAGACTATGTTTTACAGTTGAAGGGAAAGTTATAACGAGAAAGACGGAGAGTTCATATTAACAAAGTTAAGAGAGATGTCAGATGAACTGACAAATGAATAGTAAACAAAACAAATTAAGAAATAGTAAAACACATGGATGCTAAGTTGAACAAAACATTGGTAAAAATTTTACCTCTTAAAATACTTACATAGTACATAAGCGAAGGGAGTAAAATTGGTAGATCATGCTTTAGAATACTCTGGAGAGTACATAAACATATTATGAATATTTGAGATTTCTCTATTTTATTTTTATCTCCAAAAGAATATTTATGTGCACTCTTCTGTCCACACACTTTCACATGTTTTATTTATTATTCCTCATCAATTAGCTTTTTAAGCTTAAGATTCTTCTTAATTCCCTTTCCTTTAAAAAGAATGAAAATATTGAAGCAATCTATACATGACCATAACTCTGCAATAAACTCCAACATCAAAACATTCACCGTAACTGTAGAGAAATACGAAAGAGATTTAACATAAATTATTTAGCTACTTTAATCCACTATATTAGAGAGTATATAGAGGTATTCAACTTACATCTTCAAACACATTGACTTCTTGCAAGTATCGTTTACATGATGACTCACTGTTCGCACTTGCGTCTGCGTATTAATGACACCAGCTAGTTAAGAGGAAACATATTTGCCACATATATATGTATGCAAGTTTGAGGAAGAACTCTCTGAATCTTTTAAATCGACAACGAAGAAGTAAAGAGAGAAGTTTTATTTAACCTTCTGAATCATAGTTCTATGTGGGATGCTGCGAGAGGAGAGGTGAAAACAATATCAAGAGATGAAACTAATCTAAAGATTTAGATTTTCATATACTGTAAAGCACTAAAAAATATCGACTTGTTTCCAATATCTTAATCATTTGATCTTCTTGCATCATGATTTCCATGAATCCAATAACTTTATTTTCAATATTTTCCTTGAAACGGTTCTGAATCCATCCACCAAATGCGAATTCATTCTCACTAAACTGGATACAGTAGCTTCGGTTAAATCGTTCGTCTCTCCATCGTACTAAGGCATTCTAAGAGTCTCGTCAACTCTTCGTGCCACAAAGCCATTCCTCTTCTCATATCCTCCATCTTGTCAGCGTCTCGATCTCACCACCATCAACCTGGCGAATTCGAATTCCTAATGCGAGCGTAAACCCGGTTTTGAAAACAAGTTTGTCGATTAATATAAGAAGTAGTCAAAATTTGGAGATAGAGAGTTAACAAAGTGAGTTCAGGATCTATGTCAAGAAAAATCCATATCTATATGAAAAGGAGAGGAACTAACCTTTTCAACACTATATGGAGGAGCATGGAAATAGGAAGCCTACCACGTTTCTGTGATTAAGATGGGATGCTAATTTGGTAGGAGGATGATTGTAGATGAGTTATTCCTTTATAAGATGGGAGAGGAGAACCTTAATTGCCGTTGCGATGAAGAAGGTGAGTGGTCGTAGTGGGTAAATGGAGGAAGTGATGCAAAGAACGGCGTGGTGAAATGGATAGAAGGTAGATGGAGAGGTAGGGAGATGAAGTTGTTTGTCAGTTAGAGTGGTGAAGATGATGTGTTTTCCCTGATCATCCTAATGTGAATTTGCGAAATAGACTTTGGTGGACTTCGTATTTGGGTTCAATAGACTATGGCCCATTATGCAGACTGTAATGTAGCGAAATTTAAGCGGATATGATGGTCTGACGTGGCATCATAAGAGAGTTCTAAAATTACCTGATGTGGACACTTTGAAATGCTAGAATCTATTCCTTTTAATTAGTATAACTAGGCCTATGCTGGTGCTACGCGCGGAATTATGCTTGTGATATTTGTGTTTTCGATATCGTTGTCGCGTTTTTCATGTTGTTCTCTTTAGGTATGTGTGGTTGGGGGTTTGGATATATCTAAGTTGCGGTTAAGAGTTTTATTCGATTTAATTGTTACACGGTTTTATTTGGGTTTTTCTCATAGCATGATCTCTGACAAATATATTGATTATTTTGAAAGAATGTAATGTTGAGAAGTTAACTAATTGTGAATATGAATAGAATAGGATATGATAAAGTTTTCAACAGGTGTAGCCATTATACAGTAAACCACATGAATGCAAAATTTCTCTATGGTTTTCTCGGAGTGTGTGTTTCTAATATTTTGCTTTTTGTATTTTTTTTGTGGTATCTTTTTTTTTTGGCGCTTTAAGGTGCTTCAACTTGAATTTGGGTATGCCTTATTTGCGTATGAGTTCTATTTTATTTTCTTTGATTGTGACCCAATTTTATGTGGGTTATGCTCATAGGGTGGTGGGAACTTTTTTGTTTCTTTTGAAATAATGCAATGTTTTGAGGCTAACTGATTTAGTTTGAATAGAGTAGCAAATGAAAAGGTCATAAAAATATGAAAGAGGTTCAAAAAGAGTAGACATTACAAAGTGAGCCACATGAATGTAGTTTTCGTTTATGTCGCTCTTTCTCTGTTTGTTTAACTTTTTAGAAGCTTTCACGTCTTCGACTCCAGTAAGGTTGATATTTTTGTGGTTATATCTTAGTATTCTTATAACCTGCGGATAGTACAAAACTGAATTTTTTTCGAAGATGTAGATCGTGATCGATTTTTGGGTCTTTATTCCCACTAGTATATTGGTTATTATTACATGTCGTCCTAAAGTGATTATCCACCCTTTTTTATATGTAACATGCAATGTGTGGCATATTTGTTAGTCTGTCCTCCAACATATATTGAGGGATGTAATACTGCTTAGCTGCTCTCTAATTTCTTTGTATAATATATTCTTTACGTTGTCTTTTGGTTCTTCTTCTCTTTGAAGATGTGTAACCCTTGTGGAGTTGTGATTCTTCAGAGAGATACATATAGTTGTCCATAACTAAAGACTGACTTAGACAAGTATAGAAGTACTTGTTTTAAGCTTTGTCCCTGACTTTTGTTTATAGTCGTCACGTAGCAAACCCTAATTGGGAACTGGCCTCTGCGTAGAATAAATAGGTGATTAGTTTTGGTGAAGGAAAAAATAATCCTTGGTATAAGGACCTTATGGCCGGCATTTTTGCCAGTCACTATTTCTGCCTCAAGCACCCTCTTGCCCAGTTGGGTGATAGTTAGTCTTGTCTCGTTACATAGTCCCTCTCTTTGGTTGATGTTCCGTAGGAGCATAATTGGCATACCTATCTTTAGGAGGAGGTTATATTTTGGGAGTTTGGGAAATTTTAGGTAGTTCAAATACAAAGTAGGGTACATTGTACCATAATCTAGCCTAAATGTGTTGGCTTTCTCGTAGCTGTCAGCGCTGAGATATGTTTCTAGTTCTCCGTTAACCCGAAGAGTTCGTAAGCTTAAATATTTCGGATAGCCGAACCAGTCAGGATGGAACTGAAAACCAAATGGGTACGTGATAACACAAAATCTATGATTATATGTTGGGTTTTTTTCTCTAATATTAATGTATATGTATTATTATGGGTAATTTAGTTTATTGTATAGTAATTTGGTTTTTCTCAAGTTGTTACAGATATGTTCATGTTTCCAGGTGCTATTTAGCTCTTTTCAAAATTTAAAAATCCGACCATTTTTTTATTATAGTATATGGTCATCTGGCAAGTTCTTAAGTAGGTTTAAAAACTAACAAGGACACTCTAAAATTATTATATAATTATTTTCAAATCAGAGGCAAAGAACTACGACCATGCAAGGTCTGGATTGTTATCTACAATACTCCGGAAACATACCTCATTGTATAAACGATAAAAGCCCATCCATTGATCCGTGTTTATGACTTTGTAGTCGTTTTAGATCTATATCAAACCATAAAAAACAATCATGGGATGATAAGATTGTGAGTAAACAAAATAAAATAAAGTTCAAGACTTTAAATCTCAAGTTCAGGTAAAGCTTTCGTCAGTTTACGTATTGTATCAGCTCTTAAAGCTTTGAAGCTTCTTCTCCTCTCCTCATACACAGATATATAGTGAGTTAATATGAGAAGAAATAAATAAAGTACCAAACACAATCTTAATGATACTATGATTCGTGCACCAATGGATACAAAAAAACACTTACTCAATAAGATTAGAAGATCTATTGGCATACTGATTAAACAAATTATTTGTTCGATCCATCTCTTTAGTTCAAACCTTACTCGAAGTTGAACCAGAAAAAAATACAAAACTTACATAAAAGTCATAAACAAAGCATCGAAAAGCTACTGCGGGTTTTCAGAGAAGTTGTAGGTGAATAGAATATGGTTTCATGTGATAAGACATTAGTCATTTATTTTAAAAAGATGGTAAATTGTTTTTTGTAACCTTGGCTTGGAAACCACCATGTTCCGAATTACATGGAGTGAATATTTGGGTTTTTTAATTAGTACGGTATAATCTTTCAACTTGACCACACGAACTTAATACGTATAGCAGAGTAAAGGCATACACTATAAAGCTTTAGTGGTTAGCAAACAAAAACTCTGAATTCTGCCAAATCTAGTGAAAATACAGTTCATCTCTGCCCCAAATCTTCGATGTATGCATTGGACATCTCTCACGTATAACTGTGCTCAAGGTGAACTTAGACTGTTCTGTCGTTGTGCGCTGTCATTTCTCTTCACGAAAAATGTCAGATGACGTTATCTCTCTGAGGTTATCTTCATAGGATCTTTATTTATCTCCTTCTTTTGTTGGTATGGTAGAAGTTAAAACAATGCATGTTCTTTTTTTTACATCTGTTGCTTGAGTCATCTGAAAATTATTGAGTTCGTTACGTGCATGACCGGTGTTCGGGAAGAAAACCACCGAGCCAAAAATGTCTCGCCGTCAGCTCTTGAAGAAGGGTAAGCAATTTCTTAAATGAGCTATATATTGATTTATATTAACATCTATTTTACTGCAATATTTTGTGAGCATAGTTTTATTATACCCTATGATTTTTAAGATTAAAAAATAGCTATGTACCTTTAAATTTGAGAAAACCATTTTCTTATGTTCTTACTAAAGGATTTGGAAAAAATATTGGTTTCATTTTTTATATTATGTTTTTACTTTTATATTATTTTAAATACTCAGAAAGATTAATGAAAGAAAACTTCAATTAACTAACACCACCTTATCATGTACACGAAAAAAGACATTGATAGTGCGATGAAACCAATACTTTTAAACGAAGTGGGGAGAGTGGGGGAAATGAAGACATTAAAACGTGATTAGGGTTCGTGAGCAAAGAAAAGGGAACTACGGTGATCAAATAAGATTTAGTCTCAACATAGGTCAAATAAATTCACTTATACATATGAGAACGAACACGGAAGAATATGAGAGAAGAGGACAATGTAAATATGGGGATACCTATACACACCTGTTAAAGCACTGGATGAGCTACCCATTTTTTCTTTGAGGAGAGCATGATGAGCGCCATTTAATATTTTTTTCTTTTTGCTAAAGCATCAATTAGTTCTGTTGATGGCATATCCTTAACCCTTTATTCGTTTTTTCTAGATTTATGAATACTATTTTTGTAGGACTCCTTTGAAATTCATATTTACATATGCATATTTTGTATTTTACACTAATAAAATAAGAGTGTAAAAAAAACTGGTGACTTCGAGCATGAGTTGTGAACAAACAAATTGACTTTTGGAAAAGAGTTTAGAAACATAACTCTTAGAGCACCTCCAACGGGTCTCTAAATGAGTATCCAAGGGAGTATCTAAGTTATTATTAAAATCAGAAATATTCAAAAAGTTAGAAACTGTATCTAATTTTAGAGACTTTTGGAACCGTATCTAAAAGAGTTGTATGTAATTTTAGATACTCTGTGAGACCCACAAATTAATTTTTAGTTAAAAAATTGTTTTAGATACTCAAGGGAGTATCTACCATTGAGGATGGTCTTAGACTTTGAATTAGTCGCAAGCTCCGTAATCTTGCTATTATAAAATATAAAATAATCATGCAACACTATATCTGCTGTAGAACACGTTACCAATTAATTGGGTGCTTCCAAGAATGTTAGGCTAATAGATCATAGGCAGAATGACAAAAAAAGATCAAAGGTGTGTAATATGTACTTTAAAAAAAAGCTAGAGATTTTTTATGTATCCTATATGAGTCTTTTTGAAGGAAACTATGTTATTGTTTCTTTTTGTACCTCTTAAACTTGCCTCCTGTCTCTATTTGACCATATTATTCTATATATTAGCTTAATATATCGACCATCCACGTTTGGAGATATAAACCCTACAAAAGCAAGAGAAATCAGAGACCAACATTATTCGACATGCTTGAAATAATTTATGCATATCCATTTTTCTATATATATATATATATATTGGAAACGGAGACATAACTTAATTTCTTTGACATTATGTTCTCTGCTTGGCCCTTTGAAACTTTTAACTTTGTTTTCTTTTGAAATGTTTGTTACCAGACTTTCCAGCTTTTGAACTCTCTTTGCTGTCATATTGGTTTTTAAAAAGACATGTTAATGCCTTGAAAGCAGAAGATTGTAAATATCAAAATACGGGAGAGAATAAGAGTAACCCATATGTAGCACCTCTCATTGTTTCTCTCTATCATTGACGATCCCCATAGGAAAGAAGTTTGGTCACCGCTGTGAAGAGAGATTTGGGATCCTTGAATCAATGTGCAAAAAGAAACGATGAGATAGATGAGAAGGTTTGCTAAAAGGCAGCAAGGTTATGAAATCCATTCTACTTGCAAGACTATGCACTTACATTGTTTCCGGCTTTGATATGCCTCCCCATCTGATCGTCTCACTTTGTCGATTGAATTGGAAAGAAAGCCAAAGAGTTCGTACTGGATTAATCACGTTTACGTTTTAAAATTTATTGTATCCATAATCATACCATTTCAGAGATCATACATGTAAAAGAATCATATATTTTGAATTAAAAAAATCAGATCAATTACCACAGAGAGGAACAAGGTGGTTGCGTCTGCTATATCTCTTTACAAATAATCAAGCTTAAATATAGCTGAAGAAGAAACTACTAATTGAAAGGAGAATCAAAAGTCAAACAATTTGTTTCCACACATACAAAAATCTTATTAAAAGGTGAATTCACATGATTCTTGCTCTCTGTTATGCTGAGCACATTTCATCTCATGGCAGTAGCTTTACGACTATCTTTTCACTCCTTCCATCAACGTCTCCTCCTCTCTAGTGTCGTGCCTATGCCTCTTGTGGCCTATGACAACACTTTAAAATGTGGCTTTTTAATTTTAAAATATTTAGAATTTTTATTTAGAATAAATTTAGTAAATTTAAAAGGGAAATTTGGTGTTATATTCATGGAAACTTATTAATTAAGTTTTTAACTAACATCAACAAAACCATTCTCTCTCTTCAAATGAAATTACAAAAACACCCCACCTCTCCACTCTCATCCATGTGTCCTCTCTCTCTTTTTTTTCAACACCCCAACAACACTTTAATAAGATTTTTGTATGTTAAAAAAATGTTATCGAAAATTTCAATTACACAAAAAGTTATACAATTTTTAAGAAATTTAGCATAATTTGAATTTTTCAAATCGGATATATATTTTAAATGTTAGTAGTCAACATGTTATAAATCATGAATTTTAAACTTTCTTTTATAGTAATACTATTTTCCAATATATGTCCACAATTTTTGCTTCTTATCCAACACTTTATTCAAATTCTTTTATACTATTTTCCCAATGTATGGTCTGAGGATTGAATTTAGAGTTTAAGATTCAACGTTCAGAGTGTATGGTATAAGGTTTAGGTTTAGAGTTTAGGGTTTAGGTTTAGATTTTATGACCAAAGATTTGTATTTAGAGTTTCAAGTTTAGCATTTAGTGTTTAAAGTTTACGGTTTGTTGTTATTAGAATTCAATATTCCAGTAAATAGTATGTCTATAAACATAGAATATCTATAAAAATAGAATGTCTATATTTTTGTTTTATATTATAGGGAAATTAGGCTAGATAAACCAAAAAAAGATTATTTAAGTTTCTAACTAACCATCAAAAAATTTTTTCTCTCTCTTCACTTACAATTACAAAAAAATCATTCCTTCCTTTCTTTTCACACTCGCCACTTTTTACTTTTTTTCTTAATGCTCAAAATTTTGTTTTGTGATACTTTTAACATTGCCAAATAAAACAGTGAAACTCAATCAAATTGTTCCCCCCTTGATGTATGGTAATTTGTGAAACTAATAGACGCACGAAAATAGACAGTCTAATTAAATAGACTGTCTATCGCCGTACTGTTTATGCTATTTAATTTATTAACACCACTAATTAATTCACACCAATATAATTATTTTATCGGATTATATGTTCTATTATTTCATTGGATTATAAATTCAACTCTCGCATTTAAAAAAAAAACATACCCACTCGCCCATGATGGAGACAGTGGGAAAAAATTGACAAAAAAACATGAGGAAATTGTCAAAAATAACCTAAAACAAATATTTTTCTAAGGAAGTAACCCCAAAAATATTTTTTAGACAAAACTAACTTTTGGGGGTAGGGAAATTACATTCAAGGCCCTTATGAACAAACAAAAAAATAGAAGAGACAATTACCCTTATACCCTCTAGAAGTCTGCACGGAGTCAGTAGACTTCGTTTGCAGACTTCTATGGAAGTTTGCATCTGTAATTAAACTTTGTTTTTAAATTAAAAATTTTGAAAAAAATAATTTGAGTAAAAATGTATATCNTCGATTTAAAGCAACTAAGATCAATTAGGTTAGAAACAACACATGCATCCGATGCAGACTTCTTGAGAAGTCTGCATCTGTAATTAAACTTTGTTTTTAAATTAAAAAATTTAAAAAAAATAATTAGAGTAAAAATGTATATCTGTAAATTAAATCTAATCAAT
>OVAN01010960.1:216-15173 GCA_900406275.1 Anastatica hierochuntica
GAAATTCGAATAAGATCCCTTAACTTCTTTGTTAACTGTGTCTGTCGAATCGCTCTCCCTTTACTCTTTCTGCATACTTTAGATTTGTTCTTGTTTTCACTCTGTATTCATTCACGTTAACTTTTCTTACGAATCCTGTTACTTGTTCAACGTTAATCCATATCGCTTCGCAATCTATTTCGTATTTCGTTATCTAACTTACTCACGATTTCTGTCTTATTGTCTTCACAGTTTACTTTCGTATTTCTTATTCAATAATTCGCTAATTCGCTATCTTGATCTGTTGATCTTTGGCTACAGAATCCGTGAACCACATATCATTGACAGTGAGAATTTCGGTTCCCACAGACGCCTTTCCCTTGTCATCTGGATGCATGAGTATTTGATTGTATCCATAAAAGGCATCTATAAAGCTCATCAATTGGTGTCCAGCTGTGGCGTCCACCAGCTTGTCTATATGAGACAAAGGTAATGGATCCTTAAGGCAGGGTTTGTTTAGATCCGTAAAATCTATGCAAACCCTCCACTTGTCATTCTTCTTTCGGACAACGACGACGTTTGCCAGCCAGTCCGGGTAGTGGACGTCCCTAGTGAACCCGACCGTAAGGAGATTCTTGACCTCATCATTGATTATCGCGTCTTGTTCAGGTGCAAATTTCCTCCTTTTTTGCTTGATCGCTGGGTATTTGGGGTCCACCTGCAACTAATGCACTATGACTTCCAGGTCTATCCCTGGTATATCCACATAGGACCACGCAAAGAAATCGGCGTTGGACCTCAGGTAGTGTATCAGCCTTTGTCGTAGGCCTTCTTGCAATCTTGCCCCTACTTTGAGATTTCTGCCTGGTTATCCAGGTATCAAAGTTACGTCGTCCAACTGTTCCACTTCCGGCTCCTCAATGTGCATTGCATGAAGTGGTTTCTGTAATTGCTAAAAGGGAGCTGTCTTTCCCTTCAAAGTGGTTTGGTAGCACGATCGATCGTTCTCTTGATCACCCTTGATCTCCTTGATTCCCCATGGGTTTGAGAATTTGACTACTTGGTGCAGAGTTGACGGCACTGCTCCCATCTCGTGCATCCAGGGTCTGCCCATGATCATATTGTAAGCGGAGGGACAGTCTATGATAGAAAACTTAGTGGACAGGTTGACTCCTCCAACACAAACTGGAAGTGCTATCTCTCCAATGGTTTGCTCGACCTCTGCGCTGAAGCCAACCAACGGTGTGGTCTTCTTGATTAAGGCTTCTTCGGTTAGGCCCAAGTCTGTGTACGCTCCCTGGAAGAGTACGTTCCTAGAGCTTCCATTATCGATGAGTATCCTCTTCACCAAACAATTCGCCACCGATAATGAAATAACCAATGCGTCGTGGTGTGGAGTAAAGATCCAATCTTGTCCCCCAGCTGTGAAACATATGACTTCCTAGCTAAGATTCTGACGCTTGACTTCCGGGGTGCTCTGATTGTTTTTCGCAAGCCTTGTGCTTTTCTTCGCAGCGGCATGTATAATGCTACTTATCTCCGATTCTCCGAATATGACATTGATCACCCTATCATGCCTTGGGGAATCTGGCGCTTGACGGCCTACTTGGTCTCCTTCTTCCTGATTGTCCAACATCTCCTTTACTTTGTTAGAGAGGAATTCTCGTAGGTGTCCCTTCTTGAGCAGCTTGTTAACATCTATTCTTAAGGATATGCAATCATTCGTTTTGTGACCGTGGACATTGCGGAAGTCGCACCATTTGTTTGGATTCCGGCGATGGTCGGGTGACCTCATCTTCTGAGGCCATTTGACTTGGTCTCCCATCTCCTTCAGGACTCCTACCAGCTCCTCGCTCGATATTGATAGGTTGGATACGTCCGGCCAAGTATGTACCGGCAGGAATCTATTCTCGTCCGGCTTACCCAGAGGCTTGTGTCCTTTGGCTCCCTTCTGTCCTTTGGCTCCCTTCTGTCCATCCTCTCTGGCAGGTCTTTGGTAGGGCTTGTCATCTCTAGTCGTCTTCTCGGTCCTCATGACCTGAGATTCTTGCATGGCAAGTAGATCTTCTTCCCACTTGATATGCGCCTGGGCGCGGGAGAGCACATCTTCCATCGTTGTGCATTGATATTTAGTGAGCTCCTTATAATGATTACCATCATGCAGAAGTCCTCTCTTGAAGGCAAAGATTGCAGAGGCAACACTGAAGTTTAGGATTGTGACCTTCTGGTTGTTAAAGTGGTGAAGATAGCTCCCTAGTGGCTTTGCTTTACGTTGTCTGATCTCATAAAGGTCATCAGAGGACTTGAGAGTCCCTCTGCTGCTAGCAAATTGCACCACAAACAGGTCAGTCAGATTAACAAAAGATCTTATGGTTCCAGTTGGAATCCATATGAACCATTGCAAGCTGGCTCCAGTAAGGCTGGAACTGAATCCCTTGCACATGGCGGCTTCTTTGTGCTCCTTCTAGATTGCCACAGTAAGCATCTTCTGCTTGTATTGTGCGATATGATTGTTCGGGTTAGAAGTCCCGTCGTACGGCTTAATGAATGTGAAAGTGAACTTCTTTAGCATGTCGGTGAGTGCGATCTCTTCTGAAAAAAGAGTGTCCGCATAAGAGCTTAGGGCATTTTTCCTTAGAGGAGGTGCAAAATCCGGAAGTCGTTCGATCACCGACTGCAGCGCCTCGAACTTGCTTGAGAACATCTGCTCCACTCGTCTGGCCTCATCAGAGAGTGGGACGAGGCTTGCAGCCTGCAGCTCTCCTACGTTCATAAGGTCTTCTTCCTCTTGAGCAAGGTTTTGATCCTCCTGGGCTCCCGCGGCTGCTGGGTTTCTTCTTTCTCCAGAATTATTGATAGGAGGAGTTTCCAGAGTTGGCATATGGGTCACGTGGACCCTGAACCTTTGATTTGTGGCTTTATTTGCCGTCAAAGCCAAGTTTGCCTCTCTAAAGGTCTCGTTCTCCAGCTCCAGCTGCTGCAAACGTTGCATATTATCCTAGAGTGTTTTCGCATGAGCTTTCATCTGTTGTCTCAAGGTCTGAAGCTATGCAGTTGCGACATCAGCTCCAGTTGGAGTTTGATCACTTGGAAGCTGCTCCATCTCTCCTAGTCTCTTTTGAAAAGTTTCTAGTTGAGATAGCATCTCCTCGTAGGTGAGCTTTGTTCGTCCTGGCGTGATGTTTGCTGGTTCATGATTATCTCCAACCATCGTCACGTAGCTGTTTTTTGAAACAACCCCTCTTTCTAGCACCAACTGTTACGGGTGATTTTAGTCGTTCTTTGTAGCACCACGGAAGCTGGAGGTCAATGAATATTTTAGCATGTGTGACTCGAAGATACTCTAAGCTCAAAGATAAACAATGGAGAGAAAGGTGAGTTGTATTGATTTCTTTAGCCTAGGGTTTCGTGTCTCCATGTTTTGCCCTTAAGCTTTATATTTATACATGGAGTTCATGATTATCCCTCCAAGAATTGGGTATATCATGATTATCTATAAAATATATGCATCTTTATCTTCAGAATACACATCATTATCTGCTAATTTAAATGATAAAAACAAGCAAGAGTTGGCGGTCGGCTGGCTCCTGGCTTCTGGCTAAGTAGGGTCGTCTGACTTCCAGTTTCCGGTTATGCAACGTCGTCTGGCTTCCTTATTCTGGGCACTCCCCCTTCTTTGAGGTGTTACTGTTGTACTCCATCTAAGCCTGGGGGAATTCCCATGGCCTAAATTACTCCCAACAGTGACTATCTCTTGAGGCGTCCCAAATTGTGTTACCACGTTCTTCCAGAGGAACCTCTTGATTTTGACATCCTTAATCTTGCTCAAACCTTCTTTCTCCACCCACTAAGAGAAGTAGTCAGTAACTACCAAAAGGTACTCCAGCTGGCCGGGAGCTGTCAGGAAATTTCCTACGATGTCCATTCCTCATTTCATGAATGGTCATGGAGAGCTTACAGATTTGAGGTCTTTTGGGGGTAGCTTGGATACTTGCGCATGCTTCTGGCATTTGTCATATTATTTGGCCATTTGGAGGGCGCCGTGGGCCATTGTAGGCCAATAGTAGTCTGCCCTCTTGGCTCTGAGTACCAAGCTTCTTCCACTAGAGTGGGATCCACACTCGCCTTCATGTAATTCTTTGAGGACTAGATCTGCGTCTTCCTGCTTTACGCATTTGAGGTATGGACCCGAGAAAGACCTTCTGTAGAGTTTTCCGTGAATCAGGTAATAGCGGGATGCTTGCCTTTTGATCTTACCACATTCACTCCTTATATTGGGCAGGACATCATCCTTTAAGTAGGAAATAATGGGCGTCATCAAAGTTTCCTCTTCTTCGATGTTGGAGACTTGAGGCCCTTCGGCATCCTCGTCAGTAGCCGGCCATTGGAGAACCAGCAAAGGTATGTTAGTTGGCTCCGAGTTTTTAGGGCTGAGGCCAGGTTGGCCAGGGCGTTCGCATGCGAATTTTGCGCCCTCTGGATTTGTGTGAGTTTGCATGCTTTGAATGAATCGATGAGCTTCTTGGCTATGGCTAGGTACTTGGCCATGCTAGCGTCTTTTGCTTGGTAGTCACCTTTCGTCTAGCATACGATCAATTGGAAATCACTGTAAACTTGTAGGTTTTCTATTCCCAAGTCTTTAGCCAAGCTGAGTCCTGAAATTAAAGCTTCATACTCACTTTCATTGTTGGTGGCTCTAAAGTTGCATTTTACTACTCTTGATACCAATTCTCCTCTTTGTGCGATGAGCACGAGGCCTACACCTGTCCCTCGTATGTTGTTGGATTCGTCTACGTAAAGTTCCCATTCTTCTTCGCTTTTACTTTCCTGCTGGATCCTGACCTCTTCTTCTGCCCCCAGTACCATTGGCGGGGAGAATTATGCTATGAAGTCTGCCAGGACCTATGATTTGATCGTCGTGGTAGGGCGGAAGATCAGATCGTACTCGCCTAGTTCCACTGCCCATTTGGCTAATCTTCCGGATACTTCTGGCTTGTGGAGAACAGACTTGATAGGGAAAGATGTGACGACTATCACCGGATGAGCCTGGAAGTAGGGACTTAGCTTCCTGGCCGAGTAGACCAAGTTGAGAGCCAGCTTTTCCAGGTGACTATAACGAGTCTCGGTCTCCAGGAGGGACTTGCTTACATAGTACATTCGATGTTGCTTATTTCCTTCTTCTCTGACCAAGACGGCACTTAGGGCATGCTTTGAGAAGGCCAGGTACCGGAGCGGAGGCTCTCCGTCTTGGGGCTTTGAGAGAAGAGGTGGCGTTGTAAGATATTCCTTGAGCTTGACTAGAGCTTCTTAGGCCTCTTGGTTCCAATCAAATTTCCCCGTGAACTTTAGGGCTTTAAAGAATGCATGCGATTTGTCGGACGGCCTAGATATGAATCTACTCAAGGCCGCCATTCTTTCGGTAAGCTTCTGGATGTCTCGTGGAGTCTTGGGTGAAGGGATTGCCTGAATCGCCCTGATTTGCTCCGGATTCGCTTCAATGCCCCTGTATGTAACTATGTGCCCCAAAAATTTCCCGGATCTTACTCCGAATGAGAACTTAGAGGGGTTGAGCTTCATGTTGTACTTCCTCAAGGTAGAGAAGGCTTGTTGTAAGTGGACTATGTGGTCTTCCGCATCCAAGGACTTGACCAGCATGTCGCCTATGTAGACTTCCATGGTCTGGCCGATTTGGTCTGCGAACATCATGTTGACTAGCCTCTGATAAGTGAATCCCGCATTCTTCAATCTAAAAGGCATCACCTTGTAGCAGTAGATTCCACGAGAAGTCATGAAGAACGTCTTTTCCTAGTCGTCTGGATGCATGAGTATTTGATTGAACCCAAAAAAGGCATCCATAAAGCTCATCAACGGGTGTCCAGTTGTGGCGTCCACTAGCTTTTCTATATGAGGCAAAGGGAATGGATCCTTAGGGAAGTATTTGTTTAGTTCCGTAAAATCTATGCAAACCCTCCACTTGCCATTCTTTTTCCGGACCACGACGACGTTTGCCAGCCAGTCCGGGTAGTGGACCTCCCTAATTAACCTGGCCCTAAGGAGATTCTTGACCTCATCACTGATGATCACGTCTCGTTCAGGAGTGAACTTCCTCTTTTTTTTCTTGACCGTTGGGTGTTTTGGGTCTACCTGCAACTTATGCACTATGACTTCCGGGTCTATCCCTGGCATATCCACGTGAGACCACGCAAAGCAATCGGCATTGGACCTCAGAAAGTCTATCAGCCTCTGTCATAGACCTTCTTGCAATCTTGCCCCTACTTTGAGATTTATGCCTGGTTCTCTAGGTACCAAAGGTACGTCGTCCAACTATTCCACTTTCGGCTCCTCAGTGTGCATTGCAGGAAGTAGTTTCTGTAATTGCTACAAGGGAGTTGTCTTTCCCTTCAAAGTGGTTTGGTAGCACGATCAAGCATTCTCTTGATCACCCTTGATCTCCTTGATTCCCCATGGGGTTGGAAATTTGAGTACTTGGTGCAAAGTTGACGGCACACCTCTCATCTCGTGTATCTAGGGTCTGCCCACAATCATATTGTAGGCGTAGGGACAGTCTATGACGGAAAACTTAGTGGACAAGTTGACTCCTCCAGCACAAACTGGAAGTGCTATCTCTCCAATGGTTTGCTTGACCTCTCCGCTGAAGCCAACCAACGGTGTGTTCTTCTTGATAAAGGCTTTCGGGGTTAGGCCCAAGTGTATGTATGCTCCCAGGAAGAGTACGTTCATAGAGCTTCCATTATTGATGAGTACCCTCTTCACCCAAAAATTCGCCACCGATAATGAAACAACCAATGCGTCGTGGTGTGGAGTTAGGATCCCATCTTGTCCCCCAGCCGTGAAACTTATGACTCTCTGGCTACGATTCTGACGCTTGACTTCTGGGGTGCCATGATTGTTTTTCGCAAGCCTTGTGCTTTTCTTCGTAGCAGCATGTATAATGCCACTTATCTCCAATCCTCCGGATATGACATTGATCACCCTATCATGCCTTGGGGAATCAGGCGCTTGACGGCCAACTGGGACTCCTTCTTCCTGATTGTCCAGCATCTCCTTTGCTTTGTTAGAGAGGAATTCTCGTAGGTGTCTCTTCTTGAGTAGCTCGGTGACTTCTATTCTTAAGGATATGCAATCCTCTGTTATGTGATCGTGGTCATTTTGGAAGTCCCACCATTTTTTCTGATTCCGGTGATGGTCGGGTGACATCACCTTCTGAGGCCATTTGACTTGGCCTCCCATCTCCTTCAGGACTCCTACCAGCTCCTCGCTTGATATTGATAGGTTGGATACATCCGGCCAAATATGTACCGGTGGGGATCTATTGTCGTTCGGCTTACCCAGAGGCTTGTGTCCTTTGGCTCCCTTCTGTCCATCCTCTCTACCAGGTCTTTGGTAGGGCTTGTCATCTCTGGCCGTCTTCTCGGTCCTCATGACCTGAAATTCTTGCATGGCAAGTAGATCTTCTTCCCACCTGATCTTCACCTGGGCGCGGGAGAGCATGTCTTCCATCGTTCTGCATTGATATTTAGTGAGCTNACCAGGTCTTTGGTAGGGCTTGTCATCTCTGGCCGTCTTCTCGGTCCTCATGACCTGAAATTCTTGCATGGCAAGTAGATCTTCTTCCCACCTGATCTTCACCTGGGCGCGGGAGAGCATGTCTTCCATCGTTCTGCATTGATATTTAGTGAGCTCCTTATACAGATCACTATCAGGCAGAAGTCCTCTCTTGAAGGCAAAAATTATGGTGGCAACACTGCAGTTTGGGATTGTGACCTTCTGGTTGTTAAAGTGGTGAAGGTAGCTCCTGACTAGTTCTGCTTTATGCTGCCTGATCTCATAAAGGTCATCAGTGGACTTGGGAGTCACTCTGCTGCTAGCAAATTGCTCCACAAATAGGTCAGTCAGATGAGCAAAAGATCTTAGGGTTCTAATTGGAATCGATATGAACCACTGCAAGGCGGTCCCGGCAGGCCGAAACCGAATCCCATGAACATGGCGGCTTCTTTGTGCTCCTTCTGGATTGCCACTGTAAGCATCTTTTGCTTGTAATGTGCGATATGATTGTCAGGGTCGGAATTCCCGTCGTACGACTTAATGAATGGGAAGGTGAACTTCTTTGGCATGTCGGTGAGTGCGATCTCTTCTGAGAAAGAAGTGTCCACATAAGAGCTTAGGGCACTTTTCCTTAGAGGAGGTG
This sequence comes from Anastatica hierochuntica, assembly GCA_900406275.1. Taxonomy (NCBI): domain Eukaryota; kingdom Viridiplantae; phylum Streptophyta; class Magnoliopsida; order Brassicales; family Brassicaceae; genus Anastatica; species Anastatica hierochuntica. Next base: position 8,405 of record OVAN01010960.1, read on the forward strand.
CAAAACCCGGAAGTCGTTCGATCACCGACTGCAGCGCCTCAAACTTGCTGGGTAACATCTGCTCCAGTCGTCTGGCCTCATCAGAGAGTGGGACGAGACTTGCGTCATGCGGCTCTCCTACGTCCATAAGGTCTTCTTGCTCTTGAGCAAGGTATTCGTCCTGCTGGGTTTCCTCTTTCTCTAGAGTTATTGATAGGAGGAGTTTCCAGAGTTGGCATCTGGGGCACGTGGACCCTGCACCTTTGATTTGTGGCTTTATTTGCCGTCAAAGCCAAGTTTGCCTCTCTGAGGATCTCGTTCTCTAGCTCCAGTTGCTGCAAACGTTGCATATTCTCCTAGAGTGTCTGAAGCTCTGCAGTTGCGACATGAGCTCCAATTGGAGTTTGATCCCTTGGAAGTTACTCCATCTCTCCTAGTCACTTTTGAAAAGTTTCTAGCTGAGATAGCATCTCCTCGTAGGTGGGCTTTGTTCGTCCTGGCGTGATATTTGTTGATTCATGATTATCTCCAACCATCGTCACGTAGCTGTTTTTTGAAACAACCCCTCTTTCTAGCACCAACTGTTACGGGTGATTTTTGTCATTCTTTGTAGCACCACGGAAGCTGGAGGTCAATGAATATTTTAGCGTGTGTGACTCGAAGATACTCTAAGCTCAAAGATCAACAATGGAGAGAAAGGTGAGTTGTATTGATTTCTTTAGCCTATGGTTTCGTGTCTCCATGTTTTGCCCTTAAGCTTTATATTTATACATGGAGTTCATGATTATCCCTCCAAGAATTGGGTATATCATGATTCTCTATAAAATATATGCATCCTTATCTACAAAATACACATCATTATCTGCTAATTTAAATGGTAAAAACAAGTAAGAGTCGGCGGTCGGCTGGCTTCCGGCTTCCGACTAAGCAGGGTCGTCTGACTTCCGGCTTCCGGTTATGCAACGTCGTCTAGCTTCCTGCTTCTGAGCATTCCCCTGCTTTGAGGTCTTACTGATGTACTCCTTCTAATCCTGGGGGAATTTCCATGGCCTAAATTACTCCCAACACCCGACATCAAGCAGACGAGCCGCACTTTAAGCAACGATTGAACCAATGAACAAAGCAATGAATGAAGCAATACCAAGGGAAACAATACCGAAGACTACGACATGACCGGCTACCCGACTAAGGGGCACATTAACAAAGAAAAGGGAAAGATTCCCATTTTATTTCTCTAGATGTTCACATGACTGCATTTAGTGAGAATAAAGGAAGCATTCCTAAATTAGAGATTCTCATTAAACAGCATGAATCTACACAATATCAAGAGGCCCATGGTTTGGAAGTCATGCTAACGGGAAGGCTTGAAGCTATGGAGAACATGATCAAGCGCTTACCAGGGGTAGCTCTGCCAATCATTAAGAGCGCCCCTAACTCCTACGTTGACACATCGTTCATTGATGTCATCGCTCTTAGTGAAGTTCCAAAGAGATTCACTTGGCCATCCATGGCCCTGTACAATGGATCTTCCGACCTTGACAGGCACATAGCCCAGTATCGCCAAGGCATGCTTACTATTACTATTGGCCATGAGCACTTGGAAGTGTGTATGTGCAAAGGATTTGGAGCAAATCCTCACAGTCCCAGCAATGATGTGGTACTCCAACCTGACAACGGCTCCATTGACTCCTTCAACATGCTAACAGATCGCTTTATCGAGCAGATCGCCAGCAACCGTATTCTGATACGTACCTCCGAAAACCTCTATCGAGTGAAACAACGAGAAGATGAGAGTCTAAATGAGTACGTCCGACGATTCAACTAAGCAAAGGTATTGGTGCCCAACTATGTCGCCTCTACAGCTATCTCAGCTTTCAGACAAGGGTTGTTGGTCAATGGTAACCTTTACAAAGACCTCACTAAATACCCTTGCCATACGATGGAAGATGTCCTTTCTATGACTTGGGCACAGATAAAGTAGGAAGAGGACCCTACCTATCAAGCTCACGTAAATCCAAAGGCTAGTCCTAAGGTTCCTAAGCAAGATAAATGGACCGACCCCAAGACCAAAAAAGGGCTAGAGTAAGCAATAAGAATCCTGCCAATATGTGGGCCAAGTCCATGGCAGTGGCCAGCAAAGAAGAGCACGTGGCTTTACCCAAGCCAGTCGAAGATATATTGACTGCGGCCCCAGCGGAAGTGGTCGCAGAGTTAAGGCGTTTTACCAAGGAAGTCACATGGCCACCTAAGCCACGATTCCCCACCTACTCCAAAGGAGAAAGCTCCAAATGGTGTGGTTTTCATCGAGACTATGGCTATCATACCAAGAATAGTGCTCTGCTAAGGCAAGAGGTGAAAAACCTCTTAGAAAGGGCCTTCTCAAGGACTTCATTGCCAAAAGAAGTACCGAGATAACCTAGCAGCGCCAATCTAGTCGCCTCAAGCCCTCATAAGAATCAAACCCAGAATCACCTAAGCATACTAGGGTGATCAACTCAATCTCAGGAGGATTCGAGGATTAGATAAAGCCAAGGGACCATCCTCCACAAGGAGTCCTTTGTATGTCAAGGGAATCAAAGAGTGAAGCATTTGCAGAGATAGGAATATGCTTCACTCCCTTTTTTGGCGACATGGGATAGCCTACTCACCATGACGTCTTGGTTGTATCCCTACCTATTGCTTCCTGCATTGTCAGAAGGATCCTTATCCATAGCGGAAGCTCAGCCAATATTCTTTTTCTGCAAGCCGCCAAGGAGCTGGGGTTTCAGGACTCGGACATCATACGAATAGCAAGTGTTCTGGTCGGTTTTAGCGGAGAGATAATCCAAACCATCAGGGAAGTCACCCTCAGTGTATGGGGAGCGAAAATCCACCAACGAACCAGGTTCGCCATCATAGATTTTCCATCAGCATACAACACTATCATGAGGAGACCATGGATCTATGCAATGAAGGAGGTCCCTAGCACCCTGACCCCAAGTCATGAAATTCCTGACCCCTTGGGGAATAGGGGAATCAAAGGAGATTCGAAAGATGCTAGGTCCTGCTATGAGGTTACCCTCAAAAGCACACCAATGCTTCCGACACAGGTCTTGGTCAGGGCCAACACCAATGGCGAGGAATCAAAAATTGAACAGCTGGATGAAGTCCCCTTGGTCGAAGGTAATTTCACCAAGAAACTTAAGATCGGTTCACATCTCTCCTTAGACTTAAAGGAAAGGTTGATCTGTTTCCTTTGATCTAACCAAGACTGCTTTGCTTGGTCGCATGCGGATATGTCGGGGATTGACCCTAGCATCATCTCGCACAGGCTAACGGTTGACTTAGACCACCCATCGGTGAAGCAGAAAAGAAGTAAATTCGCCCCAGAAAGAGAAGTCATCATCAATAAGGAAGTAAGTGACCTCTTCGAAGTAGGATTCATACGAGAGGTGTGATATCTTGAATGGTTAGCCAACATGGTAGTCGTAAGAAAGAAGAATGGGAAATTGAGAGTCTGTATTGACTTCATAGATCTCAACAAGGCTTTCCCCAAGGATCATTTCCCTCTCCCACACATCGATAAGCTAGTTGACGCCACCGCATTGCACCAGCTCATGATTTTCATGGATGCTTTCGGCGGGTACAATCATATCTTGATGCACCCCAGTGATCAAGAGAAGACGACGTTCATGACGTCCCAAGAGATTTATTTCTATAAAGTCATGCACTTCGGCCTCAAAAACGCCGAATCCACCTACCAAAGGCTGATCAACCAGATGTTTGTCGAACATATCAGTCAAACCATGGAGGTGTACATCGACGATATGCTAGTAAAGTCTTTGCTAGCAGAAGACCATATTATACACCTAAACCAATCCTTTGACAAGTTTCGAAAATACAAGATAAAGCTTAACCCGTCCAAGTGCTCATTTGTCGTCAATTACGGGCAGTTCTTAGGATACATCGTTACTCATCGGGGAATTGAAGCTAATCTGGAGTAGATAAGAGCGATCCAAGGGATCCCAACACCACAAACTCCCAGGGACATCCAGAAACTAACGGGAAGAAGAATGGTGGTCCTTAGTAGGTTCATCTCAATGCTATCAGACAAGTCGCACCCTTTCTTTGAAGCCCTCAAGAAGGGAAAAGAGTTTGTATGGGACGAAAATGCAAAGAAGCCTTGGCGGCCCTTAGTGATTATCTATCCACGCTGCCATTGCTATCTAAGCCTAAAGACAGAGAGCTCCTGCTATTGTATCTCGCTGTCTCCAACCATGTTGTTAGTGGCGTCCTTGTAAGGGAAGAAGTCGCCATCCAACATCTTGTGTACTACGTTAGTAAATCGCTTATGGATGCCGAGACACGGTACAGTCACCTGGAGAAGTTAGCTTTAGCCTTGGTTGTAGCCGCCTGAAAACAAAGGTCATACTTCGAAGCACATACAATTGTGCTAGTAACCTCAGCTCCTATCAAAGCCGTCCTGCACAAACTCGAAGTATCAGGTAGGTTAGCCAAATGGGCCATATAGCTGGGGGAGAACGATGTAATCATCAGACCAACCACCGCTATAAAGACTTAGGCACTGGCAGATTTTGTAGCAGAATTCACATCCACTATGAATTTGTTGGTGAAGGAGGAGGTACAAACTCTCCAAGCCATAAGAACATATGGATAATGGACATTGCATGTAGACGGTTCTAACAATGCTAGGGGAGCAAGATTTGGAATAGTATTGATCTCACCCCGTGGCGAGAAGGCATTCTGACCAGTCTTATGCGAATTCAAAGCTACGAATAACGAAGTCGAGTACGAGGCCCTTATAGCTGGACTCACATTAGGAAAGGAGTTGGGAGCTCAAAAGATCGCAGTCCATAGCGACTTGCAACTGATTGTCAACCAGATCCAAGACGACTATCAAGCAAGGGACACAACCATGACCAAATACCTCACGATGGTTAAGGAACTCGTAGCAGATTTCGAAGAGTGCAGACAGCATCAAATTCCACGAGGGGAAAACAGCCACGTTGACGCATTGGCCAACCTTGGATCTGCATTGCAAGCTACCGAAAGTCTTGATATCCCCTTGCTAATGCTACAATGCCCTGCCATCACTTAAGAAGTGCTCGTCACAGAGGTAGAAACAAACGATGGCATGACCCAAGGGTCAGCTGAGCCGGAATACCACTGGAGAACGCCGATAATAGGATATCTCAGGAATGGGACCCTACCAGAACTCAAAGTCGAGTGCATCAAAATCAAACAGCAAGCTGAGAGATATTGCATAGTTGGTCGAAACCTCTATCGACGATTCTTCGAGGGACCATTACTTGGATGGTCCGAAACAAGGCTCGCTCTGGAAGAACTCCACAAAGGGACTTGCGTATCACACTCGGGGGGCAGGAGCCTTGCCCTAAGAACACAGAGAGCAAGATCTTATTGGCCTACGCTAGCTAACGATGCGAAACTTTATGCACGTTATTTCAAGCAATGTCGGATACATGCTCAAGTGTCCAAGCTTCCCCCCGAGAATTTGAAGCCAATAGGAGCATCATGGCCTTTCGCAAAATGAGGCATGGACATAGTTGGAAAATTCGCTATGGCGCCTTCACATAAATTTTTTCTGCTTGTGATGACGGACTACTTCACCAAGTGGGTAGAAGCAGAAGCATTGAGCCAAATCACGGACGTCCAAATATGGAATTTCCTCTGGAAGAGAATCATTTGCAGGTTTGGAGTGCCAACGAGATTGTCACGGACAATGGGCCCCAATTCAATAGCAATGCTTTCAAGAAATTATGTAAGACGTGGGAGATTAAACTCAGCTTCGCCACACCCTGTCATCCACAGTCAAATGGCCAGGCAGAATCAACAAATAAAACAATTGTCAACATGCTAAAGAAAAAGCTAAATGCGAAAAAAAGGATTATGGGTCAATGAACTCCTTGGTTTGTTATGGTCATACTGAACGACGATCAAGTCTGCCACCGGTGAAACCTCCTACTCCATGGTCTATGGCACAAAAGTACTCATTCCAGGATAGATAAGGGTTAAAATAGCCAGAACTCTCTGCCAAGACGAGGAAGCCAACGATGTTGGGGTTGAAAACGGTAACATCGAAATCGACGCTCGAAACTTCTTGAGGCCTACAAACACAAACTTCGAAGCGAAACGAAACCGCCAAAAACGTTGAAGAAACACTCCGCTTCAGAGGAGTGTCTGAACCTCGATCGACGCCAAACCTATGAATGAGTCCCGAAGCCGATCTAGGCGACAACTGGAACCGAGACCGGGGATCCTTCTTAGCCCCAACTGGCGCCAGGACCAAGCACGGCCCTTGGCGCCAACTGGCGCCACGACCAAGCACGGTCCTTGGCGCCAACTGACGCCAAGACAGATGCTCTGTCCTGGCGCCAGTTGGCGCGGATAACGTTCAGTCATATCACGTTGACTGAACCACGTCCCTTCCAATCGTCATTTCCTTCGAATCGTCACTCGATCATCTCTCGTGGTGTCTCGATTGGAGTCTCCGTCAAACCATCATGACAGGAATCACAAGGAGTCGTGCTTTCCGTGGATTTTGTATCAATCGTATAAAACGGCGACGGTTAACTTAAGCACCGGAAGAGTCTAAACTATACGATTGACCGTGTTGGTCCACGGAGCCGTTGTCGCTTATTCCTGCGAGGAACGGTTTTCTGCGATAAATCGTAAAGGTCNCAGTTCTGGAAAGATAAGGAAGGATCTCGAAAAGATTTGAGAGAATTAGGAAAAAAGGAATATTCCCGCGAGAAGATATGCACGAATCGGG
>OVAN01010961.1:0-12570 GCA_900406275.1 Anastatica hierochuntica
GGCTTGTATGCTACATGTGGCAAAAAAACACAAAAGTGTGCTATCTAAAGGGAATTTCTCTAAAATATTTAATATTGATGTAAATATTGAACATCTCTCGCTTGTTCATATAGTATTTGATTTCCGCAACTCGTTGTTACATTCTGTAACCATCAATTTGTTTTGGCATCAATACCAAGATTTTGACAAACGTTAGATGGCTAATTTTATGAACGTCATAAACTTTTCCTTTGAACCTTTGAATACAAAGTTTTAACATATAAACATAAATTTGGTGTTTTAACCAAAAGATATATATATATATATATATATATATATATATATATATATATATATTTGTTGTNATTTGGTGTCGTGTTGATTTCGTAATAATAAAGTGTGACCTGCAGAAATGGATAGATCTTGTTTTTGGACCATACATAGTCGCATGAATGTGAAAAAGGCTTTTGGGATTCGACGGGTCCCCTACCGACTGTGTCCGTAGTTAGATTAGACACCGTGGTTCCGTAGTTTTTTTTTTTTTATAAGAATGGTTTCGTAGTTCGAGTTAGTCCTGGGCATAAAATCTGAACCGAACCGATTCGGGGGTATCAACCCGAAAATTTCGGTTCGGTTCTGGGTTCGGTTCCAGCTGAATATCCGTATGGTTCTGACATCTGGGAATAGTGGATATCGGTTCGGTTCCGGTTCTACCCGAGAACCGAATGGGTACCCGAATCCATTAGCAAACCCAATAAGATTTCTAATTTTCCTAATCTAAGCCCACTACCTAATCTAAGGCCCACCCCACCAAATCTCTCTATCTCTCGCGATCTCTCTCATTTGAGTGAAGCAAAAGAAGAAAAAAATCGTCTTCTTCTCTCTCTCGAATCTTCTTCTTCTTCTTCTCTCGCGTTTTCTCTCTAATCCTCTTCTTATTGTCGAAATCAGAGGAATTTCTCGGGGTTTTGGAAACGAACAAAGACCCTGTCGAAGACGTAGATGCTCTAGAATCGAATCGACGCCTTGAAACGCCATCGATCGATACCCTAATTTCGAAATTGTGGTAAGTTTTCAAATTTCATTGATTTTCTTTGCAATTCCTTGTATTTCTTAGTTAATATCATAGGTTTTAGCTAGTTTCAGAATATGTTACCAAGTTTTAGCGAAAACCCTAATTTAAACCCTAGTTTTGATTGTGTTGATTTCCTTTGTGAAAATCTAAACCCTTTGAACGAAACCTCTAAATTGAAACCCGTAAGCAAAAACCCCTAAATTTGAAACCCTAATTCTAAACCCTCAAATTTGATACCCTAAGTTGTAACTTGTTAGTTGTAACCCTTATTTAAAATCTAGTTTCCATATGTCGATTTGAATGGAGGTTTATGTATACCTGATTGTAACTAGAGACACTAAGCACAAACCCGTAACTAGAAACCCTAAATCTGAGACTCTGAGACTGCGTACATACTGCATTGAATGATTGTTAAAGCCCTTTGAACATCATGGCTGCTTCATCATGTCAAGAGAATGGTTGCGAATCCTTATCTCTGATTTCCTTTTGTGCAGCTTTAGCAAATGGCTGCTTCATCATGTTAAGAGAATGAGGACATTGTTGGTAACAACAATGTTAATGATGAAGAAGAAACTGAAGTTAATGATGGAGTTGGTAGGAAAAGGCAGCTACCAGAGGCGATAAGTGTAGCCAATTCACAAGTCCAACCTAAGAGAATGAAGGATAGGTCAGAGGTATGGGATAATTTCAAAAGACTAGATGACAACAAGAATAAATATAACTGCATCCACTGTGGTAAATTGATGAGTTGTGCAAAAAAATCAGGGACCTCAAATCTGAAGAAGCACCTAGCTACCTGCAAGCAATACTTAGCATGGTTACAAAGGCAGTCTCAGCAACAGTTACATCAAGACGTCAAAGGTGGTATACTCAAGTCTGTGAAGGTTTCAGAAGTAGTATTCAGAGAAGCTACCAATGAGATGATGGTGTTAGGGCAGCGTCCATTGGCCTGGGTTGAAAGCCTAGCCTGGAGACACTTCTGAAATCATGTGAAGTTATACAAACCTCACTCAAGAAGGACAACAACACGGGACATAGTCCAGATGTTTGTCAGACAGAAGGCAGCTTTGAAGAAGATGCTATCTGAGTCCAAGCGAAGAGTGTCTCTCACAACAGACATTTGGGTTGCTCCAACCACAAATTAAAGCTACATGGTGGTAATTTCTTACTTCATTGACTCTTCTTGGGTATTGAAGAAGTTCATCCTTGGGTTTAAGCATGTATTGGATCACACTGGGTCAACAATTTGTCATGTTCTGCTTAGTCTACTTGAAGAATGGGGTATTGATAAGATCTTCACAGTCATTGTGGACAATGCAACTGCTAACACTTCTGCATTGAAGAAGTTTAAAGAACATTCTTGCTAAAGGGAAGTGAAGCTTTAGTATTAGGAGGTGATTGTATGCATATGCTTTGTTGTGCACATATACTTAATCTAATAGTTCAGGATGGCTTGCAGGATGTGAACCAGAGCTTGACAGCCATAAGGAATGTTGTGGTGTATGTGAGATCTTCGGGGCATAGACAGAGTTCATTTGAGCAACGTATTGATTCAGGTAAGTTTACTAGGGGTAGTTTGTCTTTAGACTTCAAAAATAGGTGGAACTCAACTTATCTCATGTTGAATAGGGCTATGAAGTTTAGGTCTGCTTTTGAGAGGTTAGAAGCATAAGATAAACTTTATAATGACTATTTTTCTGAGGTAGAGAAGGGAGTAAAAAGGGTTGGGCCACCTGTGAAAGCTGATTGGGATCAGATTGAAACTTTTGTTAGGTTTCTAGTTATGTATTATAACTCTACCTTGGTGGTCTCTGCATCTACCAATGTATGCTCACATAAATGCTATAATGAGATAGTATCTATAGAAAGGAACTTGCTAGCAATGTGTCTTAGTGAAAATGCGGATGTGAAAAAGAAAGCTAGTGCAATGAAGGATAAGTTTGAGAAGTACTGGGATGGACGTGTAGAGAATATCAACAAGTTGTTGATTATAGCTAGTGTGTTTGATCCTCGTAAGAAGATGAAGTTTGCAACCCTCTGCTTCAATATGTTGTATGGTAAGGGGAGTTTACAGGCTATAGAGCTTTATGATTCAATCACCTCTATTATGAAAAAGCTTTTTGAAGAATACAGTGTTTCAGACAAGAACAGATCATCATCATCACATACTGGTGGATCTGCTAATTCTCAAACACATTCAGTGGACAGTACAGTGGATGATGTTGGTGATGTAGAAGACAATATTGGTTGCTATGAGAAGACGGACACAGTGTATAAACAACTTGTCACTGAAGAAGGATATGATGACATAGGGAATGAGTTAGAGATCTACTTGAATGAGAATGTAGAGATACCAAAGAATAACTCACTGGAAGCAAACTACGATGTGTTATCTTGGTGGAGAGTTAATACACCCAAATTTCCTATATTGTCTGATCTTGCTAGAGATGTTATAGCCATGCAGGTATCTAGTGTTGCCTCTGAGTATGCTTTCAGCACAAGTGAGAGGCTTGTGAGTCCACAGAGGAGCTGCCTTACTCACTACATGGTCGAGGTACTCATGTGTATAGAGCAGTGGATGAAGGTAGACCATCAGTTAGGAGGAGAAGGAGGCATGGTGAACTTGGCCCAGATGATTGCAGACATTGAAGACCAAGATGGTCTTGAGAGAGGTAAAAGTTACAAGTTCATTTTCACAAATTTTGCTTACAATTTAAAACACATTCACTGTCTACTATACTAATAGCATTGTCTTTTGTAATGTTTAATATGTAGAGTTTCAAACACACCATCAGTAACATCTACAGATCTTAGTCTTTTCTGGATTATTTTTTTGGATCATCTTCCATTGTTCTTCTTATTCAGGTATTGCTTGTGTTTCTCTCAATCTTTCATTAATTCTTTTTGTCTTATGTGTTTTGGTCATCTTGTCTTTCTCACCTAAACATTCTAATTTTGTTTCAGATTCTGTCTCTGTGTTTTGGAATCATTGGCAGTGATAACAAGAGGAAGAATGATTATGATGCAATGCAAAACTTGTTTGTTTATTGATCTTGAAGTTGCATTTGTAGTTTTAAAATGATTAGGACTTCTAATTTGTAGAGATTTGTATTGTTTAGTAAAACTTGTGTAATGTAACTTTCGGTTCTTTATAATAGAGTTCGAGTATTGTAGTGTCAAATAGGGTTAATTCGGGTATAACCGAACCGAACTGAAATTACCCGAAATAATTTGGTTCCTTCTCGGTTATTAAACTTAATATCCGAACCTACCCGAACCGAAGTATATCCAAACCGAAACCGAACCGAATAGTGTTCAGTTCTAGTTTGGATCCAAAATCCAGGAACCGAAAGAACTGAACCCGATCGATTCCTACCCGAAACCAAACCGAATAACCGAATGCCCAGGACTAGTTCGAGTCCATGATAGTTGACAATTACCAATTTTTTCAAATACGTTTCCGAAAATTAGAATTTTTGAATATTTTCTTCTCGTTTCTTTTCCTTCCTATTTTTTCTTACGTGAAAAATATATGAAGTAAATAGTAAATGATATTGGATGATCGTTTGGTCTTGATTGTTTATGGTTTTTATATTGTTTTTTAGTTTTAATTTTAAAAAAATTCAATTTTAAATCATTCAAAATCTTTTTGAAAATAGATTTTCTTTTTTTTTCAAATATGCTTTATTTATTAATTATGATCCTCAAACAATGTGTTTGAAATACATTGAAGTACAAAGTAAAAGGATTGAAAAGATGTATTTGGTGGGAATCTCTTTTTTGAAAGGCAGCCGGCAACTTGGTTCGACTCACGACGAACCCATTGGAACTTTGACTTTGTGAACCTCGCTAACCATCCTTGGATATCACATATCAAATTTTGATGTGGAAAACAAAGCTGCTCGCCGGAAATTAATTTGAGAATTTGTTTATTATCTCCTTCAAATATGACTCGGCGATATCCTTTGATCCACATGTGTTGGATAGAGATGAGTAGAACTTGGAGCTCAGCTTCGATAGCCTCTCCACAATTATACCCAATAGCATGCACTGATTCCAAATAAACTCCATCAGCATCTCGACAAATCCACCCTGCATAAGATTGTTGATCCCCCCGGGAGCTGGCATCAAAATTGCATTTTATGAACCCTAGTGGTGGTCTGTTCCATGTAGAGTGAAGTTTATAAGTTCCAGAAGAGGTTGACGTTTGGTTTAATGCATTTAGAAACTCCTCTGCATCTTGAAGAATGAGATGCAGATCATAATCCCACTGGCTAGATTTCCTTTGATAAACCAAAAGATTACAATTTTTCCATAGTCTCCACAATGCTCATATTTGAGCATGTCTAGCCATATTGGACATATTGTGGTTATGATGATTACGAATGATAGCTTCTACTTTGTCCTCGAAAGAAACATTAAAGTTGAGTATGATCGGATCAATTCCTTGGATACCTCTCCAGATGGTCGTCGCGTAGTTGCAGTTGAAAAATAAGTGGTTTAGAGTTTAATCATATTGGCAGTAGCACTTGCAATAAACATTTGTTGTAATATGTCTTTGTCTCAATATCGTTCCCACAGGTAGTGATGAGGAAAGTGCCCGCCACAGGAAATTTTTGAGTTTCAGAGCCGTATTGAGTTTGCAAACAGCCTCTTTGAGCTCAGGTCTTCCCGGGATGGGAAGTACATTTCGATTTTGAGTTAGCTCTGCAAACCTAAAGGCCGATTTAACCGTATAGATGTCATGTGGAGTAAAATCCCAGCCCATAAAATCCATATTTGAGTAGCGACTTAACCATAGGGTTTGAATGACTTCCACGTCTTCAGGAATGAAATTTGCTACAAGTTTGTCATGATTCCATCTATCCTTTGTTGGGGATATTAGTTCAGCGACCAATTTAGCCATAGGGAGAGGACTAATAATGCGTCGGGGTAGTCGTGCTGGTGAATCCGGTATCCGGTTATCTTCCCAAATTTTAGTATGTTGACCATTTCCAATGACTATATGCATACCTCGTTTAATCAAATTTCGTCCTTCAAGGAGGGAACGCATATGAAGGATGGTTTCCTACCAGGTTTGGCATCCTACAAAGACTCCACTGGAAAGTATTTACCTTTAAAACACGAGCAACCAAAGATGATGGATTTTGTAACAAAGCAAAATTTTCTTACCAAGAAGGGCATTGCTGAAATTTTCAATATTCCTGAATCTCAGGCCTCCATCCCTCTTCAATGAACTTAATCGATTCCATGCGAACCAATACGTACCTTGTTGGTCACTTCATTTATTCCACCAATATGCAGCCAAAGTTTGCTCAATGTCTTCGCACATTCCTTTAGGAAGTTTGAAACAATTATTTATATAGACAAGAAGTGCAAGTGCTACAGTTTTAACTATGATCTCTTTTCCAGCTTCAGAAAGAAAATTTTTTGTCCAATTGTTGGTTCTCCTTTGCACTTTTTCACTACAAGAAAACAGAAAATTAGAGACTGAAATAAACGTCTCTATTCCGTCGCTAACTCCAAATAGCGATGAAAATTAATTCGACGCGTTTCCTGAGTCACAAAAATATTATGTCGCTAATTCGTCGCTAATTGGCGACGAATTTGTTTTCGACGCTAATTCGTCTCTAATTAGCGAAGAATTTGCGACTAAAGTTAGCGACTAATTTGCGATAAATAGTTGAACCCGCTATATTTAGTCACAATTTAGTCGCTAATTTTGCGATTAATTAGCGATTGCGTTGGTCAGACACAATTTCGTCGCTAAATTTACGACGTTTTAGCATTTAGTAAAAGCTATTACGCCGCTAATTTTTTGCGACGAAATAGCGTCTACTAGACGCTAAAACGTCGCTAAATTATATAGTATACTTAAAAAATATTATAATATTAAAATAAAAACGTAAATTTTTTTGGTCATAAATTAAAATACTTTAATAAAAATAAAATATTAAACATTAGATCTACAATAAACATAATTAAAATATTAAATATTAATTCCAAAAAAAATATAATTCAAAATAAAAATTATTTTCCTAATCGTCGTTCTGGTTGTCTCTTGCTTGTTGAGAACTTTGGCTTTCGTTCAGGTTCGGGTTCATCCTTTCGAACCACGCTTGAAAGTTTGGCTCCTGTCTCATATAATCAAAGAACATCTGATGCGACGTAACCTTCTCCCTCAAGCTGACAACCTCGGCCCGTAATTCTTCATCTCTTTGTGTAATCTTAACTTTGTCAGCAGTTGCAGACGCTTCGGGCTGAAGCGACCCAACGCCAAATATGCATTTTTTTTCTTAGGAGCATTCTACACATTTAAAAAAGTATTAAGACATTAATTGAACCATATATAGAAAATTATTATGGATAATAATTATTTATAAATATTCTAAAGTTAAATTGAAAAATACCTGAACGAATATTTCATTCTTCTTGAACTGAGTTAATCCTTCTTGGAAGTCAGGATTCATGGCCAATCTAGTCTGAGTTTCATCCTCGATTTGCATAGAGGACTCAACGTCGTCCTTGTGTTTCGTTGCATGGAGTACTGCAAGGAAGTCAAAGTCGCTGGATTTGGTCTTCTCCGCCTGAAAATAGAAAAATATTTTTTTAAAAAGTACATTAAAGTTAATACGGATTTTTTTAAAAAAACTTACTATCTTGTGACCCTTGGCTCTGAAGGACTCCTGACCCGAGAAGTGTCTCGAAATTCCTTCTGGCGTATTTTTTCTGGTATTACGAGCATCTCGATACTTCTGGCTCTTTGACTAATGGGCCTCCGACTGCCAATAGACGACCAATTTCGCCCATACATTCAGATCCATCCAACCCGGTCTAGCTTGTTCGCCATCTTTCCTCCACTCTTTTTTCCATTTATTTACGGCATCCGTAATTCTCTTCTTCAATTTCGCCTCAAAATTGTGGCGGACTAAATCGTCTATGCCTCTCTCCCAATAATAAGATTACTATATAAAAAATTTATACTAAATTTTAAAATATTTTATAAATAATGTGTTTTATTTATAAAATTAAGAATTAAAATTTAATTTTCAATAAGCTTTAAATAGTAATTAATTTAATTATTAGAATTAATTTAATTTATAATTTGAAACATATTACAAAAGAATTAATAATAAAATAATACTTACCACAAAAGTCTCATACAACTGCTCAATTACTGAAGTCGAGGTTCTGGAGAAGCAGGTGTAGGCGACTTTGTAAGATCTTTTAAAGATCTTACCATTTTTCCGAGAGAGCTCCCCATCGTCGTCGAACCTTAAAAATTAAATAAATATAAAAAAAATTTAAATTACTTAAAATTGCATAATAAAGTAATTAAATAATAATTTTCTGTTTACCATAAAGCACCGTTTATATGGTCTCGACTTATTTTAGGAAGACCGAGCCGTGCGGAAGAATTGAGGAGTTCCTCTAGCATCATTCTAGGCACATTTTTTTGTGGTGGTGGTGGTGGCTCCGGAAACCTGTTCGGAACCGCGTCCAAGTTTGATGGTCCAACCGTATCTCGAGATTGAAACTGTAAATATGCCTCATATGAAGAATGATCCATCTACACATAAAATTCAATTAAATTAATATAATAATCCTAACTAACCACCTACAAACATTTCTAAGACTATATTCAAAATAATTTATTTTTAAAAAATATTGTAAAAATCATACCTTTATTGCGAATGCAAGGATTTATTTTACCACATAAATTAGCGACGGATTAGAGAGGATCCGTCGCTAATTCATCTCTAATTCTGGTAAAAATTTTCCTATTCGCGGGTTTGTGTTTCGGATATCGGTTATTGTTTTACGATGAATGGTACATTTTTGCTATTAAGAATATAGGGATTGTAATTTGGGATTTTTAGTGTTTTGGATTTAGTGTTTTGGATTTAATGTGTTGGATTTAGTGTTTTGGATTTAGTGTCATTTATTTACCACATAAATTAGCGACAGATTAGAGACGATCCGTCGCTAATTTGTCTCTAATTCTGGTAATTTTTTTCCCACTCACGGGTTTGTGTTTCAGATATCGGTTATATGTTTTACGATTAATGGTACATTTTTGTGGTTAAGAATGTAGAGATTATAATTTGGGGTTTAGTGTTTTGGATTTAGTGTGTTGGATTTAGTGTTTTAGATTTAGTATTTATGATTTAGTGTTTAGTGTTTAGGGTTTAGTGTTTACTGTTTAGTGTTTAGGGTGTAGGATTTAGGGTTTAGAATTTAGTGTTTAGGGTTTAGGGTTTAGAGTTTCCCACTTAATTTAGCGACGGATTAGAGACGAATCCATCGCTAATGGGTCGCTAATCCTGGAAAAGTTTTTCCCATTTACGGGTTTGTGTTTCAGATATCGGTTATATGTTTTACGAAAAGCGATACATTTTAATGGCTAAAAAGGTAGAGATTGTATTTTGGGGCATCATTTTTGTGGTTAAGAATATAGAGATTGTAAATGGTAAATTTTCTTTAATTTTCATTTAATTTTTTTATAACAATAATTATTATACAACATCAATCATCATCAGAGGCATCATCAGAAACTTAAACAGAATTGTTTTCTTCGTCGTCGACTGACTCTTCATCCTCATCTTCGTCTTCGCCCTCGTCGAAATCAACTATATTCTCGTCGTCCTCGCTTGACTGTACACCTTCCGCTTCTCTAGATGAAGGGTCAACATGTATGACATCTTCGGTTGATTCAATCGGATCAGCCGTCTCTTGGTCTGCTCTTTCTTCTTGTAATACTACGTCATCTTCAAATAGAACTATACGACCCCTTGGATAAACAAGGGTCACAGAGAGTCATTGCTCCCGTCGTTCTCTTACTCTTGGATATGGGACGAATGTCACTTGCTCTGCTTGGGATGCGAGAACTAATGGTTCGAATTTTTTGTATCGTCTGTTTGCATTTACGTTTGTAACCCACAAATTGTCCACTTGAACTCCGCGTCCGACAATTGGGTCATATCAGTCGCATCTGAACAACGCACATCGTAAAACCACCACTCCAGGGTAGCTGACTTGTAAAATTTGATTAATTACACCGTAGAAGTCTCATTCGCCCCGTACACAAATGCCGTAATTTGCAGTTGCCCTCCGAGACCCGTGCTGATATGTTTGAAATGTGTACCCGCGGGTGAAATACATCGGTGCAGTGACTATCTGTGCAATAGGGCCCTGAACGAGTTCGTGGAACCAAAGGGGGAAAGCAACATCGCTATATCCATTGTTTACCTGAAATGATTGACATATATATTGGACTTGTTTACAAACCATATTAATTCGTATAAATTAACGTTTTTTATACTTACATAGAATTGTAGACACTTTGCAAAATCTCTTTCTTTGTACTTATCGTACTCCTTATCCGGCAAATTGGGATACGACTCCCTAATTTGTGAACCAAATAAGTTGCAGTAATCAGAGGTTTTCAGTATTTTGAAGCAACTTACTTTTGATTATCAAATTTAAATAATCACATGTGTACCTCTCGATTAGTTGTACAAACTCACAGTTTTGTAGAATATACGTGTGTGCATTGTCAGTATATTTAAAGTCTTCCCACAATTCCTCCTTCAACTTCCCCGCAAGTCACCTGATTTGGCAGAAGATGTCAGACACATCCGGGACATTGTACGTAGGTGCTACGCCTCCATCGTCGTATCGCCTTAGTCTGTTTTTCTTTGTTTGAACTACTGAGCTGAAGTAATACTGAGTAAAGTGAGAGGTTTCTTCAGTTAAGCTTCCAGCAACAATCGACCCCTCGACTCTCGCAAGGTTTTTCACTTTTTTTTCAAGAATCCCATATATCGGTCAAAGGGGTACATCCATCTGAAATGTACCGGACCGGCTAGAGACGCTTCATGCGGAAGGTGGATTGGGAGATGCTCAAAAACATCGAAGAATGAATGGGGAAATATCTTTTCCAAGTTGCAGAGCATAACCAGAATATTGCTTTCCAGCTTTTCAATTCCAACCTCAGTCAATGTCCGTGCACATAAAGCGCGAAAAAATAAGTCAATGCCTGCATATGAAAGAAACATTAAAATACTTATTTTATATAGTAAATCCTATACATTAACTGAAGATTGAAATAAGTTAGATTTTATTACCCGCTATTGCTTTGTGCACATGTTGCGGAAGTAACTCGCGTAGAGCAAAAGGTAGGAGTCGCTGCATAAAAACATGGCAATCATGGCTTTTCATGCCAGAAAATTTTTGTCCCTGCTCAACCCACCTTGAGAAATTTGAGACATAACCATCGAGAAATTTTATGGAAGATTCTGCCCAATCAAACAGTGCTCTCTTCGCTTCTTCTGTTAATCGGAAGGTAGGTACAGGTAATTTGCCATCTTTTGTAATATACAACTCGCTCCTTGCACAAATATCAACCAAATCACGTCTAGACTTGACATTGTCTTTTGCCTTACCCTTCACATTTAGAAGCGTATGCATGATATTGTCGAAAAAAATTTTCTCGATGTGCATCACGTCAAGATTGTTTCGAACCAATTGATCTTTCCAATATGGGAGATCCAAAAAGATGCTCTTTTTATGCCAATTGTGACTTTCCAAATATCCATCAGGCATGCTCGGTCTGGTGTGCTAATTTCCCCCACGCTTCACAGTTTCTTGAGCACCGTAGTAGTCAATTTGCTCAAAGACAACATCACCACTCATATACACCGCGGGAGGAAGCTTCGCAACTTTGCTCTTCCTGAAAAATTTCCTATTCCTCATGTAAGGATGGGACATCAGCAGAAATTGACGATGACAATCAAACTAGCAAGGTTTACCTCCATGCTTAAGTTGAAATGCTTCAGATTGATGTGCACAATAAGGACATGATAACCTTCCTTGGGTTGTCCACCCTGATAGCATTCCGTATGCGGGAAAGTCGCTGATGGTCCACATAAGTGCCGCCCGCATCTTAAAGTTCCTCTGTTGTGATTGATCGAACGTACGAACACCTTCATACCACAATTTCTACAGCTCTTGGATGAGAGGTTGGAGGAAAAATGTTTAAAAATTTCTTCAAGTGCTTAGGTCCAGGCACTAAAATGCTCATGAACAAAAATTCCCTCTGCATGCACATATCGGGTGGGAGATTGTAAGGCGTCAAAATGACAGGCCACAAGGAGTAGTTTCTACCTGACATTCCGAATGGACTAAACCCATATGTACACAAGCCAAGATACATATTTTTGCACTCGTTAGCGAAATCCGGGTATACCATCTGAAAGTGTTTCCATGCTTTCGCGTCTGACGGATGTGTAATCTCTCCATCTCTAGTTCTATGTTGTGCATGCCTTTTCATCGCAACCGCGGTCTTTTCTGAAAGATATAGACGATTCAGCCTGTCGGTGATTGGCAAGTACCACATTCTCTGAAATGGTACGCGGGTACGTCCACTTGTTGGTTGATATCTGGGTTTTCTACAAAAGCGACAGTCCTACAACTTTTCATCATCTTTCCAAAAAATCATGCAGTTGTCGATGCAT
>OVAN01010962.1:0-15164 GCA_900406275.1 Anastatica hierochuntica
CTTGAGATACAAGTTTTTAAATTGTATATATATGTGTCACTGGTAAACATCTAAGATTCATACGGATGCAAAAAAATTGTCGATGGCTCTGGAAAACTAACATCGATTTAATCTAACAGTTTGTTTAGACTGTTCACCCTCGGTGTTTTTTCTAAATGCTTTAACATCAAATTATTTCCTACGATATTATTTGTGAATGACTTTTATTCGCCAAAATCGACTCATAAAGAGTAATTGGATTTGAATTTGATTTCTATAGTTCTACCCGAATATTCTTTTTATTTAGATGTTCAGAAGTATGTACTGTTTATACGATGCCTCTTTAGTACCTAATATAGGGTAGAACAAAATGACCATGTATAAAAGAGATGTTGGTCCTATATTTGATATGGAAAATGAGGTCTAGATTTGCATCCATAATATGCTAGGATCTATTTTTGTTGTGTATGTTATGACATGAATTCAAAACATTATTGTTTTATGTTTGAGGATGAATTAGTACTTGACAGAACATGCAACTAAGTGAGGTTAGTTTAGAGAAAGCATAAGAGCTCTTGTCTGGCGAAATGTGATACGAAATGGAAGATCTAAGAAGAGAATTCAACCATTTAGCCAACAGTAGATGAGAAAGGAGATAGAAGTTGCAAAGACATAAAAACTCAAGAGGGTTCAAGAGGATCTTGGTAGAACGGTGTAAGTAAGACTTTTCCATTATAAAAGAAACAAAATGATACAAAATCATCTCATTAACTTTTTACAACATTTTAGATTAAAGTTATTACTAATAAATAAACTTTTGTAAAAAAATTGTTTTGAACATATCAGTTTTATAATGCTTTCATATCATTATAAAGAAAAATATATAGGATACAAAAGTATTTAAAATTCTATTATTTATTTGAAGAATTTGATTAAAAAGTTAATCGGATACAAAAGTATCTAATATGTGTATTAAAGTATACATTTAATGAAAATTTGATTTTTTTCATACAAATGTATACTTACAATTTTGTTAAACTTGATATTCAAATCTAGATTAATAAAAAATGATTCATTAAATTAAATAACTTTGGACTTAAATTATACTTTCCATTTAGTTTATATTTTTGTTTAAATTTCTATGTTAATTAATTTTTGTCTTAAATTAATCAGATTTTATGGATATTTCTTTTTGGGATAAATTAATAGTCAAAAAATTTCACCGAGATACTATATATAAACATCCCATGTTCATATACTTCTTACACTGAAAAATAAATAACTACACTAACCAAATCAAACTACTTTGTTTGTTATGGCAATGATTACTAATGTTGTTGAAATCTTTCTCCCAGAATGATTTTGTTGTTTTTTTTATCTCATATTCAAGCTAAGAGTGTTGAACGTGTTTCAGTAGTGCAACAGTGCGGTTTGTTAAATATGTCACACTCAAGAAAATTTTTGTCGTTAGTGTTTTATAAAAGTAGAAAAGTAAAAATGTGAAAAATAGCTTCTGCTATAAACCACATAGTGCGTTCTGTATGCACCCATTTTGTCGTGGTTTATTATTATTATCTTTTTATTTATTCTAAAGTTATATTAAATAACTAAACAAATAACCTTCTTTTAAATTTACGTATTTTATCCAAAAAGAAGAAATTTATTTCAAAACTTTTAAATGTTAAAATAAGTGTTCAATATTTAATATTTTTCTATCTCGTACCGCATGTGTGATTGTTACCATTTAAATATCATCTCACACTATATATTTCATACAAAACACACCTACTCGCACTGTACATTTTTTACGTATAAACCGCACTCAAACCGTCCCGCACCATTTACATTTTCCATCCCGCACTAAATATCCCATTGTTACCATTCAGAGCCTCAGAAACTTTTCATGCCCGCACAGGGTGCGGGTCGGTTAGCTAGTCCTGCTTAAAGAAATAGTACGATGCATTGTCTTAAATGTCTAGTCTGATAAGATTAATAGTGATAATGTTTGAAAAAATTGAATTTAAGTGAAAACTAATCTGACGATCACTGTTTAACGGATATGCAAGAGAGTAATCAATTTAAGCGAGGATTTTTAAAACATGGCATTCTACTACAAAAGATGATACCAAGATGATACCAAAATCCTAAGCTCGACATCTACGAATTCACACACAAGCACACGAGTCAAGCAATAGAAACTAGGGTTCTAAACAACAGGAGGAAGTTTGATGGGACTACGATTCACGTAGAAAGCTTCCGGTGAATCGAAATCTCAAATGGTGGGTCTCCACGGCTGATCGTGCAGCGGTGGTGGCGGCGACAACTAGTTCTGGTTGCACGACTATCCTTATGGTGGTAGTGGAATGATCACATGATCATGAATATTGTGATTACCCACAACACCAAACTGACTAAAAGGAGGAACCTTCTGAAATTCAACATCCTGATTCTGATTGTAATATTCGGTCGAGGTTTGTTTCTTTTTTGCTTTTATTGTTCCCTCATACTATTCTTGTTATTTCTCTGTTGTCCAATGCAAACAAATATGTAGATTTGTTTTCATTTATTGTCATGCACCTGAACCATCAAAGAAATGAAGAATTGAAGCGTTAAACCTAAAATAAAAAATAAAAAACTAGATTAAATCTTAAATGAAAAAGCGAAGACGCAAAAACCGACAATAAAATCCGACAAAACCGCAAAAACGCAAAAGCCGCAAAAAATGCAACAAAACCGAAAAATCTGTCAAAACCACAACTGTAAAAACCACAAATCCGTAAAACCCGTAAAAACAACAAAATCCGTAAAAAAACGCCAAACCCGCAAAATCCGCCAAACCCGCAAAAATCGCAAAATCTCTAAAAACTGTAAAAATCGTCATAACCGTAAAAATCGTAAAAATGGCAAAAACCGTAAAAAACCCGTAGAACCCGTAAAAACCGCAAAATCGACAAAATTGTCAAATTCGACAAAACCGCCAAAACCGCAAAAACTGCAAAATCTGACAGAACCACAAAAACTGAAAAATTGCAAATCCATAAAGACCGTCAAAACGGCCAAAACCGCCAAAAAGTGCCCGAAAACCGCTAAAATCGTCAAAATCGCAAAAACTGTAAATTGTAAAATCGTTAAAAAAACGTAAAATTCACCAAAACTGTAAAAACGCAAAAAACGCCAAAACTACAAAAATCCTGCAAAAACAATATTAACCGCAAAATTCGGATGCTATTGTTTTTATAAAATATAATAGTTTAATGTATTTGGATGTTATTGCAAATGCACAAACGAACAAATTTACGTTCAGATGTTGCATTTGGATTATTTAGATGCAAAATCCAAATGCAAAAAGGAACAGCATCCAGATGCAGCATTCAAATGTACAAACGAACATGATCATAAAATACATGTCTTTGGTATTGGGTGTGCCGCATGGCCCGTAACATACAAGGCACGCTTTAGAGATTTCACATTGATAGAGATTAAGTAATTTAAAGCTTCCATAACCAGAATTAGATGTCGTGTCATCAAATACATAATCCAAAAAGTACACACAAAAGTCAACCATTTTTTATTGAGCTTTGCTTCTTCCACCTTGAGCTATACACGACTCATATACTTGAATAACCTGAAATTATCTCTCAGTAACACTGACTTACTCCTCCTTTGCAGCATCACCATTTGCAACATCCTTCTTTTCCGTGGTTTTCTCGTCTATGCTTCCAGAAGTTTCATCATCTGTAACCGCGGAAGCTTCTTCTCTAGTGTTTGTAGAAGGACCTTCCTTCGAGTCAGGCTTTGTCTCGGCGGAAGGCTCTGAACTTTCTTTGCCTTGTTCATCCTTCTTCTGAATAGTCCCTACTTTGACATACTTGCTCATGAACTTGTACTCCCAGTCTTGTAATGCATCTAGCTCAAATGGACCAAGACCCGAGATATCTCCCGTCAAGTCGCTTTCCTCAAAGGACATCTTTGCCAGAGCCCTGCTTGCATCTTTCCCTGCAAACAGAGCATATGGCCCACCTGGTCCATAGAACATCCTGCACACAAAATAACAGGAGTCATTGCAAAGTCCAGACGAGTTAAGTATTACGAAGATCGTTTTTGGTAACTAGGTCATAAAAGAACTCGTGTCTTGTTGACGACAAATCAGGGGTCCAGATAACTGCAACAAGGGTTGTCTACCAACAATGTTAGCCAACAATTAAAGTCAATGAACACGAAAAAGTAAAGTAAACAAACACAGAAAATAACTCAATGAAGGAACCTCTTCCTTCCACCACCAGATTCATAATACATCACAAAGCTGTAACACATTAGCAATTTGGAAACCAAATTTTTCACTGAGTTCTTATGCTATCAATTTCAGAGGTACTCTGTACTGATTCAAGATGTTTTTTAGATACAAGTTATTCTAGTACTAGCAAAGTAGAGAGCTTTTTGGTGACTTGAACATAGAACAACTTCTAATCGTAATGTTCCAAGAAAAGAAATGATAAAATCTAAAACTAAAGATGCAAAAGCAAGTTAAAAAAAGCAGAAAGCATAACACTGTGAACTCATGAGGGAATATTCATAAAGGAGATTAAGATCACCCCCATCCATACTAGTATGGTATGAGAAAGTAGCTAGCAATTGAAAACTTGGGATTATAACCAAAGAATCAACCAAAAATCCCGAAATTCTCAGCAACGATCTCGAACTCGAAGCTCCAATCATTGAAATTTCACATGATTTGACTCACCAAAACCAAATCTCGAAACTATCAAGGGGATTCAATATACCTGCTCTGGGAAACATCATAGATCTGGCCTTTAATCGCCATGAGAAGGGGCTTTTTGGAATCGGAACCGTCATACTGCTTAAGCTCCTCCTCGGTGATTTCTCCAAGCTGAACCGGCGGCGGAAGAGGCTCCGATTGCGGCTGAAACTCAGTAGAACGAGGACGGTGTTCTTCGGGAGAGACGAAGAAACCGGAGACAAATTGATAGACGGCGAAGGCGAGAGCTAATACGGTGAAAAACGCAGCTGGAGAAAGCCCAGTGTAAGCTGTGATGGTTTCCTTGAGCGTTTCCCACACCATCATGAAACAAAGAGAGAGAGAATCGGTGGTCATGACTCACTAGTCAGAGCCAAATCTTAAGTAAGGTTAGTTTTGGTTTTTTTTTTTTTCTCTTTTTTTTTTTTTCAAACTGTAAGGTTGGTTTTTTTTTTTTTTTNTTTTTTGTTCAAACTGTAAGGTTGGTTTTTCTTTCTTTTTGATGTCCTCTTTCATAATAATTTATAATTTATTTTGACAATTTAGAAAAGACAAAAAAGATGGTTAAACTAGGGGTGAATGTTTGGATTTTGAGATAATTTAACACAAATAAAACTGCTTTACATTAGATACGACACACTCACAAAATTACATAAACACAAATATTACACAAATTAAATTTTTTACTACAATACTAATAATCATGTAGATTTTAACCTGAATCTTCTACATCACCAAAATATTGTCCACAAAAATTTGGTGCAACTGAAGGTTGTTGTTGTTGTTGTTCTTGTCTTCTTTTTTGTATGAGTCTTGCTTGTTCAGATCCATCACATATGAGAGCATTTTGAAAACAATTGTATTGATGAGTAGTCAAATATTCTATAAATAACTTTATATTTAGATTATGTATGTTTTATTGTTATTTCTATGTATTTTTATTATTATATATCATTTACTTTGTAAGATTGTGTGTAATATATCTTGTTGTAAAATTTTTATTTACTTATGAAAGTTTATTTATAAGAATTAAAGTTTATAATAATTGAGGACTATAATGCAAAATACAAACAATTTTAGAGATAAATTTGAAGTTTCCTTTTAGAGCATTTGACTCCGAAACTCTTATTTTGAGGATTAGCCCCTTTTACAGATGCTCTTAAAGCAGAACTATTCAATTTACATGCCGTGCAAAAAAAAAAACAAATATGTTGAAAACTTATTTACTTAAAATTTTTCACCTCGGACTACGCTGAAGAATACTCATTAGAAACGAAACCTGCAAGTTCACCAAGAAGCCCAACCCAACTCCAAACGGTTAGGAAGGAAGTCTCCCTGCAAGTGCCACCACGTGGTCTTTAGCATGTGAGCCCATTACGACGCCGACAAGCTATGAGGCCAAAACGACAAAGGTTATGACGAACGAATCTATGACATCACGAAACTGACACAACATAGGAGTGAAAGTCTGTTCCTACCTGAAAACATCAACTAATTACCAAGTTATTAACAAAAAGAGTCTCGAAAACTACTCGAATCAGCGATGGCAACATTCTTTGACTCAGATTAGATGCCAAGAAGAATTCAAAGAGGGAGAGAGAGAACATTTATAATCGAGGCCAAAATTCATTATCTTTTAGTTCCCTTTTTTGATTTGCTTTCTCGTTTCTCTAAGTGAACAACACATTCGCTTATTGATGAGTATTCTTCATTATTAATGAGATTTTCAGGCTAAGTATCTCACTTTTCCTAACTGAATCAGTAGTTTTATCTATTTCCAAAATTTATTATAAATTACTAATTTTATCAACTGATTATTACTTGTACAAAAATTATAGCAAATGGTGTAACAAACACAAATAAAAAGTTCTGTTAATTGTGTTAATGTAGTTGAAAAAATATTAAATTTATTGGCTAAACATCCATGTTTAAGCTGTGTTTAAAAGTCACTAATATATTAAGAGAATTGTGTTTATCTAAAGGCTATGTAAACGTGTATATAAACCTTGTTGTGGTAATCAATATAAATAAGTTCATATAGACAATTGACTCTACATGATATCAAAGCAATATTGATCATTTGGGGCTGATTGGTTTAATAACTGTAAAGGCCGTGAAAGTTTTAAATATTTTTTTACAGTTAAACAGTTTTTAATTGTCCAATCATACTTTAGACTGCTATTTCATTTTCAAAATCAGTACAATCACTTTATTTTGTAACCTCCTGTTTCTTTGATTTTTTTTTAAAAGTCAAAGAAACGTTATTGTATGTCTATTGTTATCCTATTTTATTGTTTTTTATTGGATAATTACAAGATGGCTTGTTTAAATACTTTATTTTAAGTTATGATCTCTTACTCTTCTTCCACATAAAATTTAGATACATATATATTATTTTATATAATCTCAACAAAATTCTAAACAAAAACTTATTCACATTTAACGTGTGATATTGATAATATACAAAACTTACATTATTTGACTTTTACATTTTGTACTACTACTACTTTTTCAACAATTTTAGTATGTACTTCTGTTTTGATCAAAGTCTATTTTCAATTTTTAATACCAATTAATTAATAATAAATATATTTACATCAAAATAGAAAATTAATAGTAGTTATATCACCATTCTAATTTAAATCTGGTATAATCATATTCTTCTAAATATTTAATATTAAATCTGGTATTAAATATTTAATATTAAATATTATATAATTATATTTTAACAAAAAAATATTCATTTAACAGTTACGACTTCTACAGCTTCGTTAACAATCAAAATTTTATTATTACTAAAAGTAACAGTCACATCTCTACAGGCAAAATTTTTTACACTCAAAAGTCTTAAAAGTCTACAGCGAAAGTCTATAGTCACAATCCTTACCAACAAGCTCGAGGTCATTATGTTTTTCTCTTTACTTTTCATCAAAGAAACCTTGAGTTGTTCCTATGTTTTTTCCTGTGAAAACAGAGAGTTGTGGTCACACGGCTACGCCCGTTGCTTCTGTGGGTTCAACATAGTCTTAGTCCACCGTGATAATGTCATCCTTCAACTGGTATTGCATATAAAGTCTCGCCGTCGCTGCTCTGTTTTCTTAAATATGTAGTCGTCGTTGCTCTTCAAAATTGAGTTTGCTATTTCGTTTCACTTTCTTGTCTTGTCAGCATCTCACGGTACTTATTAGTGTCGTGTTTTATTTCTTGACTAAAGTTTAGCTCACGAAGGGTTTAAGGTTTCTCTTTTGTCTCATCATAACAAAGATCTCGTCGTCATAGTGTATGATCCATCAGATACGGGAAAGAGTGTGGTTGCCGTTGGTGGTTTTGTGTCTCAATACACCATTGAATTCATCTAAAAATCCTGGAACATTTATCTCTCCTGTACAAATGAATGGAGGGAACTAAAACAAATGTGATTTTTAGATGCTTAATGCACTCTAAGCCAAACAAAAAACCGATTTTATTAATGGCTCATTGACAAAACTACTGCAAATAGTGGTGATTATAAGAATTTTTTTTATTGTGAATTCGATGATTGTTGGTTGGATTCGACCATCCATTGAACAAAAAGTATGATCAACCATGACTTGCATTACATATGCTTATTAGTTGTGGAGTGAATTAAAAGAACGTTTCTCTGTAGCAAACCATGTCTCAGTACACTTTTAATTCATGTGACAATCCTGGAACATTTATCTCTCCCGTACAAATGAATGGAGGGAACTACAACGAATGTGATTTTGAGATGCTAAATGCACTTTAAGCCAACCGAAAAAACAATTTTATTAATTGCTCATTGACAAAACTGTTGCAAATAGTGGTGATTATAAGAGTTTGCTTACTATTAATTCGATGATTTTTGGTTTGATTCGATCATCCATTGAACCAAAAGTATGATCAACCATGAATTGCATTACATATGCTTATTAGTTTTGGACTGAATTGAAAGAACTTTTCTCCGTAGCAAACCATGTCGAACTCATCAAACTAAAAGCCATCTTGCGTCATGTAGATAAGATGGTCAGCTTGTGATGGGTTACTATGATCGCCTCTCAAAGCTTCGAGAAGAATTGCAGACGAGCGAGCCAATCATTACCTGTTTGTACGGAGCTTCTTCTGAGTTTGCAAAACAGAGAGACAAGGAAAAAATCCATTGAATTGTTATGGGTTTGGATGATTCACAGTTTGGTATTCTTTGTACAACAATCAAGTCAAGTAACTTAATGCCTACTCTTGGTGAAATCTACCCAAAGATTCTAAGAGAAGAGCAACATTTGCTCACAGCTCGGGGTTTCAAAAACCAGATTGACTTTGTTGTTGGGTTTGTTTCACAGCGGGAGCAAACATATCATAATTCTGATGGCTCCGCTTTCAACGGCAAAACCTATCCTTTGTCGAGTCTACCTTCCAATCCACCTATTAGTCACCTTTTGTGCACTCATTGTGGATGTTTTGGTCATAAGAATAAGATGTATTGGCAGATCATTGGCTTTCCAGAGGGTTGGAATGAGCAATTGGGTTGAGGCAAGAATGATGGTGGTGGTGGAAGAGGTGGTATAGGTTCGACTAGTACTGGTTTTGGACATGGATATCAGCATGCTATTGTTGCTCATGCAACAAGCTCTAACGCCTTCTCGTTTCCGGACTTCACACCAGACTAATGGTTGCTATCTCCAAATTGATCCAAAAGCAAATGTCTTAGAAAATTTTACCATTGAGGTAGATTATGATGATATTATCCTTGATACAGATGCCTCACATCATAAGACGGGCAATCTATCACTTTTGACCCATCTAATGAGAAACCTACCTTGTACCATTGGCTTTGAAGTTGGAGAAAGAACTTTGTCTATCAGTAAAGGAGACCTTGTCATCTCTGACAAACTCTCTCTCCATGATGCTCCTTTTGTTCCTAATTTAAACTGCACACTTTTTTGTGGCTAAGTTACCAAAACAGACAAAGTGTGTAACCATGTTTACGAATACTCTTTGTGTTTTGCAGGACCATTTCATGAGGATTTTGATTGGAGCCGGTAAGAACTGATGGAGTTTACTACTTTACGGATGTTATGGCAGCACAAATTCATAGAGTAGATGCAAATTCAGAAATAACTTGTGGCTCGGCGATTAGGACATATGTTGATTTCAGTGCCTTCTTCTTTTCCTTTATTGTTCGGATCCTCTAAGTCTACTTCCCTTGACTCATGTTATATTTTTTTCAAGACCAAGCAGACTATAGATATTTTACGAAAAGTTTTAATAAAACTATACAATTTTTTAAGCTTATTCATTGCGATGTCTGGAGTTCTAGTAGAGTTTCTTCAACGTAGGGTGATATGTATTTTTTGATTATTGTTGATAATTTCTTGCGTGCTCTCCAGACGATTTTGTTACTTCAGAAGTTCGAAGTCCAAGGTGTCATGCAAAAGTTCTTTGCTTATTAAGAAAGATAATTCGACAAACAAGTAAAGACAGTGCAGAGTGACAATGGACCAAATTCATGTTTCTTGCGTCATATTTCTGAGAAAAGGGACAATTAATCAGACTTCTTGTGTTGCAATACCTCAGCAAAATGGTCGTGTTAAGCATAAGCATCATTACGTTCTCAACGTAGTCAAAGCATTATTGTTCCAAGGGCAATTATTGTTTCATTAGAAAGTTGATTTATTAAACATTAAAAAATATAACAC
Organism: Anastatica hierochuntica; assembly: GCA_900406275.1. NCBI lineage: Eukaryota > Viridiplantae > Streptophyta > Magnoliopsida > Brassicales > Brassicaceae > Anastatica > Anastatica hierochuntica. The sequence continues at coordinate 10,429 of OVAN01010962.1, forward strand.
ATGCAATAATGTACGAATCAAAACGTATATGTCTACTCGTCATGATACTTGCACAAGAGAGAAATAAAAAGTTTTATTAATTATAAATTAATTAGATAAAATCTAATACTAATAGTTTGGCAAAAACATTCTAATAATAATAAAAAAATTTAGCAAAAAAATAAAATGTGTTAAAGACGTTACATTTAATTCAACCATAACGATCATCAATAGTCAGCTAATGAATATATATTTCATACCTAATTGATGGATCACGTTGAAGACATCATAACAAACATATTCGTTCAAATTAGAGATTTCTTTGATAGCTTTCCCATAATAAATTCTTCTTCTCATACTTCTTTTTGTTGTATTGATTCTCTTTCTTGAGTTTTTGTTGTTGTCTTCCCAAAAATTATTTTTATAAGTTTGGAATCCACTTTTTCTCTTAAAAAATCCACTTGTTTGAATTCTGAAATCCACTTGTTTAGATTATGAAATTATTTTAAAATCTTTGGATTTATTAACTAAAATCAAAATCGAGCAGGATTTTCAAATCCAAAAAAATACACAAATCAATAACCCCACTAAATATCACTCAAATATCTTTTAAAATATCTTTTTTAAGGGAAAATACCAAAAAAATCCCCAACTTTCAAATTTTGGCCAAAAAAACCATCAAGTTTCGCATAAGTCATTTTAATCCAAAAAGAGTTCAACGAAAGTCAATTGTTAAATCATATTTAACTTCCGTTAAATACGAAACGACGTCATTTTACGTTAAATCGAAAATAAAAAGCATTACTAACAAAACTAAGACTCAAACTCTCTACCTCATATATAACACAAACATACATTACCAACTTGGCTAGTACGTCTGTGTTATATGTGAGGTAGGGTTTCAAGTCTTAGTTTTGTATTTAACGAAAGTTAAATCCGAATTAACGGTTGACTTTTGTAGGCTCTTTTTGACTTGGTCAACGAAAGTTTGAGATTTAAATGACCAGATTTTAAAGTTGAGAATTAACATGGCTTAAGTGGAAGTTGAAGATTTTTTTTTTGACCCAAATTTGATAGTTGAAATTTTTTTTGGCAGTTTTCCCCTTTGTTTAATACTTATTAAGTTCTTTTATGACTTTACCAAACTATGGAGAAACAAAATATATTTGAAACTGTTCGTTCCTGTTTATTTATTTTCCTACCCATGTCAACAAACATTGGCATTGCCTACATATATATCTACACACGATATGTTCCAAACAAAACAACTTGCAAGAAAAGAAGACAACTCAAAGGAGTAAAAGATATGTGAAGAAAGATAAGTCTTCACAGATTAAAGATGAAGAGAAGTCACTTCATCAACCTTCCACTCTTCTTCTTCATACTTATACCATCTCACAATCCCTTCATCATTCTCAGTCCTCTGACACATCACACAAGTCTTATGCTCCATACACGTCAAGAACCTCTTCAACCTCGACGCTTTTTCCATTATCATCTTATTTAGCTCTCTTACAATCACTTTCTGCTGCGGCTGCCACCCGCTATACTCCACAAGGTGGGAATGAGAAATGTTGAGCACTTCGAGGCTGGGTAACCCGTCAAGGATTTTTATGAGGGCTTCTCGTTTTATGGACGAGCATCTAAGGCTGAGGGTTTTGAGGTTTGGGAGGCACGCGATGAGCGTGTTTGCAAATAAGATCTCAAATGGACCCATGATCTTAAGCTCTTTGAAGTTCTTGCTGTTCTGTGCGATTTCTGTTAAGAGATAAAGCGGGTTTGCGATGCTTGGCATTGTTAGTGACTCGAGATCTTTCCAGATATTTATTGCTTTGCATATCCCTGTCTTCTTTATTCTGTTCCAAGCTGGTAGGACAAGCCGTCTCAACCCTGGAAACCTGCAAAAATGAAGATTCAACTCCGCTGTGATTCCACAATTCCAACTAAGGGTGTACTGAACCGATCCAAAACTCAAACGAACTACGTTTAAAATCGAAAGCAAACCAAACCCTACAACACATTTGTTCTACATGATATAGAACTAGCCTCCAACCGATTTAACCGAAAAAAGAAACCACATTGACATATAAAAAGCTCATCAATAGTAGTGAAAAAGGGTTGATATTGGGCATAGATCAAGCGCATAACAGCTAAGATAGAACAATGCAGAAGAAACAAAACCACATTACCTTTCAGCGGTGTAAGTAAGCTGATCATCACTCAAGAACAAGTTGAAATGGAAAATCAAGGTCCTGGTGTTTCCTCTACTAAGATTCATGGAGAGTTTAAGGATCGTGGTAAGGGCCTCGTCAGATCTTCGTTCCACGTAGATGTAAGGGTCCAATGGAATCTTGATGAAACGAGATCTCAAGTGGGAAAAATCAAGCGTCTTCCAAAGAATTGGATCGTAACAAGCAACTCTCCATCCTCTACAAACAAGAGCTAAGCCTGAAGTCAACTCAAAAACGCTAAATTTCTGGAAAATTCTCACTAAAATGTCATTGTCAAGCTCTTCCCATTTCCTAACTCCACCACTCTCATACTCTTCTTCCATTTTCCTTTCTTTATTTTTTTTTGCTGTGAACCTAAGAAAAGCAACAAGTACGTTATAACTAAGAAACAGACACATCAAAATTCTCTCATAAAGTATGAGATATTCAACAATCAATAGTGATCAGTTAGTGATTTATAACGGCTAGCTATATCAAAAACGAATCATGTAGAATGTTTCCGAAAACCGTTAAAATCTCTGAAACTCACGAACAGAGTATAAAGTAAGTACCTTTTGTATAAAGCTAAGAAGAAGAAGACTACAACACAAAAAGATTTCTGCCAAGATATTAAAGACCGGAGCCATTAGACTCCACAAGAAGAACAGAATTACTCTTAAAGACAGAGAATTTGTGTCTAGAAAGATGGTAAAATCAAAAGGAATCAAATTTCGCAAACCCACCAAGAAGTCTAATCGACAAATCGATTTGATCTCTTTGACATTCCGAAAAATCAGTCGAACTGAAAAAGCAACGATCTTCAATCACCAATTTCTCAAATCACAATCGGAAAAAGAAGAAATAGAGAAAAAGATTCAATCAAAGAAAACGAGAAGATATTAAGAACCTTGGGATAGGCATGGCCAAAACCTAACCGTAACCGTATTTTAGACCGTAACCATTACGTTTTTAAACGTAACCAGACCGTAACCGTTCGGAACGGTTACAACCGTAACCGTCAACCGTAAAGATATATTAGTTATGGTTAAACAGAATTTTTAGTCGTAACCGTTAATTAACCGTAACCGTATTTAAACCGTCGGTTAACCATGAAATTAACCGTAAAATTGTAACTGTAACCGTTTAAAAAAAAGACTTTTATATATATATATATAAATACACACATATTTATTCATCTTATTAAAAGGAAATCAAAATTCAAATTTATTCATTTAAAAAAGAAAAAAATTCAAAGTAAATTGCTTTCACTTCTGTTTTCATCATGTTTTTGACGTAGATTTTTTTTTTTTGATAAAAGGTTTTCATTCATAAATAAAGGAGCAATTACAAAAATTCTGGAGATCAGATATAAAGAGTCAAGAATCGAGATTACAAGAACCTTACTCTGAATTACCTACAACACGAGAGGAGCAAGTGGGCCAGTGGTTGCACCACCTCTGCATCCATCTCACGAAACCAGGGTTCGAACCCTGCACCTGCCTCTAGTGAGAGGAACTATTTGCCACTAGGCTATGATGACAAAAAAAAAAAATTACCTACGACACACGTCTAGGGAGGGTCAAGGATGATGATTTCTTGTTGTGGTATAGTTGAACCAGCGAACCAAATACGCAAGATTTCGGAGGCTTTTTGATCATTTTTGCACCTAATTGCAGCAGCCTTAGTACGAACAAGAGTGTCAATTCGTCGCACCACCTCATGATGAGCTTGGGAACGTCCCTGATGCAAGCGAGAGTTTCTCTCACGCCAGATTTCGTAAATAACACCATACCAGATGAGGAGAAGTAATTCTCTCTGTGTTTTTTGCAGATCTCGGTTGCGTAAGCAAGTTAACAGAATGTGCCAGTCAAATGAGTGACACACAATACCTATCTTTGAGATACAGTGGAGCCAAACCTGCTGAGAGAATGGACATAGGAAGAATAAGTGGTCCCTTGACTCATTATGAGATAAGCAAAGTAGGCACTTGGGATCAACATTCAGTCCCCAAGATATGAGTCTGTCTTTTATCGGATTCCTGTCCAGTGCAAACAACCAAGTTGTGAAGCTGTGTTTAGGTATTGTTAGTTTACCCCAAACGTATGCGGCCTAATCCACAGATGGTGCTGGTGTCCGTATCTCATTCCAGAGTAGTTTCGATGAGAAGGAGGAGGAAGGCGAACCTTTAAGGAACCAAAAGATCTTGTCATCTCTTGGAGTCAGCCTAAAAACGGAGAGAGCAGTGTATAGAAGGACTTGTTCTTCCGTACGGGCTGAGGGGAGTGACCAGCCATCTTCGTGTCCAACCGATGAAAGCTTTGCGCGAAGCGGAACGCCTAGTGTTCGCGGGCCAGTTGGTCCGAAGAGATCAATAAGAGGACCTAATTCAGTCCAAGGGTCATACCAGAAAGAGATCGAGGACCTATTTGACGTAGATTTCCTCTTTCCCATCCAAAATCAAGCAAAAACTTCTAACAATACTTGTCTATCAAATGCTCACTATCATATTTTTAATATAATAATTATTATTAAGTTAATTAATTTTAT
>OVAN01010963.1:0-15164 GCA_900406275.1 Anastatica hierochuntica
TACTTCTCAATGATCATCATAAAACCAACTCTTAGAATCTAAGCTAAGCATTCATAGACAATGCCATCGCCAATTCCTTTTAAAATTTAATTAAGCTTAGGCGTGAGTTCTTACTTATGGGCAATGCAACTCATCCATTCGGTTTTGGAGTTATAAAGAAAGGTAAAAAAAAGAAGGTTCACTCGATTTTATGGTGGTTTCTCTCAAAAATTAGTTCAAGAAATAGGCAAAAGCAAGGCGGTAGCCAAAAATTGACGCATAAAAAGCATTTACTTCCTCTAATTGTTCCCACTCATTGCTTCCTAAGGATCTAGAACCTTATACTATATATTTCTCATCCTAGAACTAGAAACCACAAATCTTATATTCAACAAAATACACTCATTCTTTTTCTTTTTGTAGACAACTAGGGATTCTTAGACATTTTAGTTCTTAGCTACTAACCTTCTTTTGATTTAAAGAGCCACTAATCTAATCACATTGGATTCTTTCTTTTATTTTCTTTTCAAGGGTGGACTCTCTAAGCTTTTAGTTTCTAAGGTTACAACTTAAACTTGATTCTAATCACTACTGTCTTATTCTTTTCACTTCTCTTCTTTCTTTTTTCGATTTTTCTCCTTTCTTTTTCTTTCTTTTATTCACACCTAGGATGATATCTACAATAAGGAACACTTACTTGACACAATATACACAACGACCATTCGAAGACTCAATCAAACCCAAACCAATAAGGATTTTCCCCTCCTAAGACTCTATTTAACCTTAAAGTGAGGTTAACTCTAAGGAAGTATCCTATTTGTCGTTCAACTTCAATTCACTGGTATTTGCTCGTGTGTGCACTTTCTAACAGAAGCCTCACATGCGAAATAGTTATATGGTTTTGAAGGAAAGTTTTAAGGGTTTTCAAGGGTTGGTCACTACTCTAAAGATGAGAGTAGCCGTTTGAGCTAAGAAAGGGTGGTAAAAATAGGTAAAACATAGCTCAAATGTTAGTGTTTCTACCATGGTCAAGTATAGCAAAGCCCATAAGAAAGATTTTTAACATTCAATTAAGTCTATATTAGGTAGGAATTGACATCAAAAGACCATCTACTTCAACTTTCGCAAAGACCAACGAGCAGTAAATTCCAATCAATGATTTTCTAAAGATAAAAAGCAGTCTATGCAACATTGTACTTCTAATGAGGGCATTGGTAATTAAGAAAAACTTAGCTACCTTAAAGGAAATTCTATCATTGTTTCCTATGTAAATAGAATCATATATGCTTCTATCAATCTAAGTATGCACAAATGATGCAATCTCTATTCAATGCTTTCTAAAAAAAATTGAAAATCTTTTTGGAAATTTGAAATTATTCGTTTTATTTTGTTTTTTTCGAACTTTTTGATTTTTTTTGGTTTTTTTTATAAATCATAACTATATATAATGCAACACTAAAATGTGATGAAAACGAAAACACAAAAACTTGAAACGACATTAGTATGAAGGCTGCTCCCCCGGACTTAAACTTCACCATCCCGGTGAATCCTAAGCCGTGAGAGAGACGTTTAAAGAACACAAAGAAAAAAATGTGCATGGTATAAACAATGGCAATTAGATGTACCTTTGTAACACTCAATTGTATGAGTGTTGAGTGGATCTAATGGAAGAGTCGTGTTTATTGTTGTTGTGTTAGGACCTCCGTGGCCGTGATAAAGGGCCGACGAGATCTTTCCAATTTCTTCTTAGTGGTGGCTCTTGAAACGAAGTCCTTGGTGGGTTCATATCTTTCTCATGTTGTTCACGGATCACCAATGGCGGATGAGCTATGGATTGTCTCAGTCTTTCCAAATCACGCCTTGGATATTCTCGAATGTCTTCATCACTCTTGCTTGAGGTTGCATATTTTTTGTACCTTGCACTTCTTTTGAAGTGCCTCATTAGTCGCGAGCGCTTTTTTCCTTGTTTTCTTATGACCTTGGTATGCCTAATTATTTCAATCTCCAAACATTGCTCATTTGGTTTCCTTAGATGTGGTGATGTCCAAAATTGGCCAAGGAGTGAATGGCCAAATATGTCTTGATGTCTCTCTCCTTGGGGTTTCGTTTATTCGAATAGTCTACGAAGTCTTGGTTCTCCTTGTAGAGATTTTAGTGTGTAGTAAAGATGGCTCGGTATGTGAAAGTCGATGTCTTTGTTCATTGTTGTTGATGTATGCTCCGATTCCGGTTACAAATCTTCCATCTTCTTTGTTCATCCATGAACAAGTAGCTAAAGGTTAATTGCCTTTCCACTAAGTAAAGCATGTCTATTGTGGCTCCCTCTTTGAAATTTTTGGTCCTTCTTCCTTCTTCAACATCTTCACCTTCCCATTCATCAAGATAAATTCCAAAGTAGTAAAACAATGGAGTGAACATGCCTCCAATCCTTTCGACGGGATGATTTGTTCTCCTCATTTCTTCTGCATGATTAAGGAGAATACTTACGAGCATGAGACCAAGGTTGGTGTTGTCGCCCAAGTAATATACCCATACCTCTCCATTTTGGTCCTTCAAATACCTCTTCAAACCTTGGAAAAGCAACTTCATAGCAAGCTCATTCATAATCTTGGGGTTTCCCATAGCAAGGAAGGTGTTGGCCAAATCTCCATTACAAATTGGAATATTGGGTTCCAAATCTTTGTTATTGTGGTCGTGCCCTCCATGTATTCCTGAAGGCAATTCTTTTCCAAAGCTTGCTCAAATCTAAACCATCTTCAAAATCGGCTCCATTCTTTGATGGGTCAAACCCGTAGACCTTAAATACCTCTCGTGTTCAGATCTTGTATTCATCATCCTTTATCCTAAAGGCAATGTATCCAAACTCGTGCCCTAAGTCTCCATCTCTTTGTTGAAAGTGCAACATAGATAGGAATTGAAGTGTTTATTGTGTGTAAGATGGATGGTGCATTTCGAACAAACTTTCAAGACTCATTCTTTTTAACAATGCTCGCATGTGGTCATGAATAGCCATGTCTCTCAACAAATTATCATTAATCCACGGTGTTGCTTCAACTTTTGAATGCTTTTGGAGATGTAAGTAGATATTTTGCTCCTCATTCGACCAAGATTTGTAAGATAATCGCATAGCGAGTTGTGGTGGTGTCATTGTTGTTTGGTACCTACACTTAAAAAAAGTATAGGTAAGGTGAGTTCAAAGTTTAAAGAACAAACGAAAATGCTTAAGGATTTGGCTTTGAACCGACATATAAATGATTAAATCATGAAGCACAATGTTTCGGTTCTTAGCAATTTCCCTAGTCTAATTCGTGATTCTAAATGTGATACACCCATGAGAAACCAAAATGCCGCCATTAAAAGTGATATGAAATTCGGCCAATTGGAATTTCCACACAAGAGTATGCATTTGATTTTCACACATTCCAAACTAAAAATCATGTGGATGCTTACTTAACTACCAAGTTCAAAATCCATCTAATCTCATTTTAAGAACATTTCTAAATTTAGACATGATATGCACTTAATATAATATGTCTAAATTCACAATTATGGACCAAACTCAAAGTAGTAAATGCTAATTACGCACAAACAAACCAAGCATTCAACAATCAACACTTTATACTCAATAGAATTCAAAAATTACCTTTCTCAAAGAAATTCCTATATGTTCGAAATTTTCAAGGTGAAGAACACACTTAGGAATGTCTCAAATTTAGAAAATGACTCATGAAACTATGCTCCTTTAACACCAATCACATATATCAACCATAAAATCCAAGTATGCCCAAAATTGAATTCATAAACACTATTCCCTCCACTATTCAACCCAAGAACAAAATTTTGATTCATGTATTTCTAGTTGTTTTTAGGTCCTTCAAGTTCACAAAACACTAACAACTAAGCTTCTCCATCTCTAATAAACCACAAAACATCACCAAACACCTTTGTTCAAAGAAATAAAAAATTCCAGAGAGTAAAGGTCAAAGGTTTTTAGTTTCATACATTGTTGTTGATGTTTTTCAAGAGTGAAATATTGATAGGAGTTAGAATGCACTTTAGAAGAACCAAAATTTCACAAACTTTGTCACAAATTTTAAAAATCAAAACCTTTCTTTGGTAAAGTCAGAGGATGAATATCGATAGTGGTGAGAAAGAGAGAGAAGAGTGACAGTGAAAAATAGTGGTTAAGAGTAAAAGAGTAAAATGTTATTAGCAAATTGGTCCATGGGTTTCCAAAATACTTGATTTCCTTGAAAATTTTGCAAAATAACCCAAAGTTTGATTTTTTTTTTAAAATTAAGGGAAAAATTATTTCTTGAATTTTTGAAAATTAGAGCCAAAGGTTTGAAATTGGAGCAAAAAATGTTTAAGTTTTCTCAAATCAAGCTTTTGAAAAATCACTCTTGAAAATCTTTTAAAATGATAAAATGCAAGTGCATAGCTCGAATTTTAGAGAACTTACCTTAATTTAGCACAAAGAATGTTCTTAGAATTAATTCATAGTAACTTGTAGAAAGTGTAGTCGCAAAAATCCTTTGTGTTTTTTTGATCATTGATTTGAATGATTTCCTTTGGCACCTAAGCTTGAGCAAAATAATGACTTTAGAACAAGATTGTTCCAAGACATACCATCATTATTGAAATTTTTAATGACTTGAAATTTAAATCTTAAAGGAATATGAACAAAAGATACTCATGAGATTGCCTATCAAGTGTGCTTGTTTAAGGTCTTTAGCTTGATCATTCTTCTTCTCTTTTTAGTCAGTGAAGTGGAACACCATCTCTCCGAAGTTGGGTCCTCTTGGAGATTTTTTTGTTGCCCACTTTTTGAACTTGTTGAAATTCTCAATCCCTTTTCCCTTGTAGACATTTGGATTATAGCCACTCTTGAAACTTGAAGATTCAAGTGTTTGCATCTCCTCTTCACTAGCCACCTTCTTCATATTAGTTGCAAGGATCTCACTTGCCTTCCCTTGGCACATGGTGCAACAATATCCAATGTCTTTATTAAGATCAAGCATGGGATAGGATACTCCCTTATCAACATACTTCAAAGTCAATCTCTTGACGTCAAAATCAATTATGGCTCTCCACAAAGGTGTTTCTCACCCTTAGCTTCACATTTTCAAATTTTCCCATTGGCACTTTCCTTGTAGTATCTCCCTAAAGTATGGGATTAGCTCCTTCTTTAATTTCAATTTCTAAACCAAACTCCTTCACACGATTTATGGAGATCACATTCAAGTTTGAATTGGTGTCCGCTAATGCATCCTCAAATAGGGAGCCTTTTAGAGCACTAGGTATAACAAATCTTCCTTCAACATTGCTCTTCTTCAAGAATTTCTCACCTTCTATGTAAATTGAGATACTATTAGCTTGTAGTACCTTTTCTACTCTCTCTATTGTAGCCAATTTCTTCTCAAGCTTCTCCTTGACTTTTTCATCGGTTTTGGCCTTCTCATACCATTCTTGCAAAACGTCTAAATCGCCATCTCGCTTCATCTTCCGGTAGGGTACTCCGAAGATTTATTTCTTGTAGCACCAAGGGAAAGGTAGATGGTACTTGGTAGAAGAATAGTCCAAGATAGTATATTGTTCTTCGTTTATATCCCCATCATTAAATGTGTCACTGTTGGGGTCAAAAACGGTAACATCGAAATCAACGCCCGAAACTCCCGGAGGCCTCCGAATACAAACTTCGAAACAATAAGAAACCATGAAAAGCGTTGGAGAGCCGCGTCACTTCGAAAAGACGTCTAAACGCTAATTGACGCCAAACCTACGAACGAGTCTTAGAACCGATTGACGACTGAACTAGAGGCCGATCTAGACGTCGACTGCAACCAAAACCGTAGGTCCGTCTTGGCATCAGTTGGCGCTGAGACACAGATAACGTTCAGCCGTAGTCTGTTGATTGAGCCATGTCCTTTCCGATCGTCATTTCCTTCGAATTGTCACTTGATCGTCTCTATTGGAGTTTCCGTCAAACCGTCATGACGATAGTCGCAAGGATTTGTGTTTTTCGTGGACTTCGTACCGATTGTGTAAAATGACGACGGTTAACTTAAACACCGGAAGAGTCTACACTATACGATCGGCCTTATCGGTCTACGAAACTATTGCCGCTTATTCTTACGAGAAACGGTTTCCCGCAATAAATCGTAAAAATCACTTCGCCGCAAAAAGGCCCAAACCGCGATAACGGTCCACTTACGATTTTTGGGCGAGAACCGGCCCACTTACAATGACGGTTCGCCAGGGTTTCGCGAAAATGTCAAGTTTCGAGAAGATAAGGAAGGATCTCGAAAAGATATAGGGCGAGAACCTAATTTCTCGTGTTCATCATCTGATCTTATCGCTTTTTGGCCACAGAGAATTCGTGAACCACGTAAACATTCACAGTGAGAATTTCGGTTCCCACAGTTTCGCGCTAGAAGGAGGGGGGTACACACGCGAATTCTTTCACGCCAGATCACTTTTCGAGCAGGAAATGATATGTCTGAAACAGCAGACGATATCGTCGCCTCCTTCGAAGACAGAGCAACGGCCGATCAGGCCAATCCTCGCAACGATCTCCTCGTCATCGAACTAAGCATCCAGAACATCGACGTTGCAAGGATACTAGTCGATACAGGATGTTCGGCTAACATCATCTTTAGGAAGACTCTCGAGAGCATGGGCATCGAACCCTACGGGGTCTCGGAAAATCCGAGTCCGGTAGTGGGCCTCTTTGTAGAAGCAACTATGACCCTCGGCTTGATTAACCTTTCGGTTATAGCTAGGGGCGTAGAAAAAATCGTGGAGTTCTTGGTAATAGATCGNNTCCTCCCAAAAGAAAAAGAAAACGGTCTCTACCGAACATGCCCCAGAAAAGGATCAAACCAAGATCTTCTGGCAGCTACGGAAAGTCGAACTTCTGGAAGAGAAGCGCGAACCGACCTGCGAACCCGTTATCTCAATCTGCCTCGATGAAAACTTCCCTGAACGTTGCGTCGAGATCGGAGTTAATCTCTGCGGCCCAATAAAAGCACAGCTCGTCTCTTTCTTGAAAGAGAATCTTAACACGTTCGCTTGGACCGCAGAAGACATGCCCGGAATCGATATCAGCGTGACTTGTCATGAACTCAATGTCGACCCGACCTTCAAACCTGTTAAGCAGAAGAGGCAGAAATTGGGACCAGAACGTGCAACTGCGGTCAACGACGAAGTCGACAAGCTCCTTAAAGTCGAGTCTATAACCGCAGTTAGATACCCGGACTGGCTCACTAATTCCGTTTTGGTCAAAAAGAAAAACGGGAAATGGCGGGTTTGCGTCGACTTTACCATCATCAACAAAGCGTGTCCAAAGGACAGCTTCCCGCTACCGCACATTGATCGCCTGGTCGAGGCCACGGCAGGGAACAAGCTGTTATCGTTCATGGATGCTTTCTCGGGGTATAATCAGATCATGATGAATCCCGATGATCGCGAGAAAACTACGTTCATCACTGACCGTGGCACGTACTGCTATAGGGTAATGCCTTTCGGGCTCAAGAACACCGGGGCAACTTATAACGACTCGTCAATCGTATATTCTCCGAACAACTCAGAACGAAAATGGAGGTGTACATCGATGACATGCTTGTGAAGTATCTCGAGGAGCAAGACCACGTAGCCGATCTACAAAGATGCTTCGAGAGACTAAACTTGCACAACATGAAGCTTAATCCAGCAAAGTGCAGATTTTCGGTTGCCTCGGGAGAGTTCCTCGGAAATCTCGTCACTTGCAGAGGGATTGAGGCTAACCCAAAACAGATTAGCGCGTTGGTTGAAATGGCATCTCCGCGAAGCAAGCGAGAGGTACAGAAACTAACTGGGAGAATCGCCGCGCTCAATCGCTTTATCTCTCGGTCTACGGACAAGTGCCTTCCTTTTTACGACATCCTAAGAGGGAACAAGGAATTTTAGTGGTCCGAGCAATGCGAACAAGCTTTCCAACAGCTGAAAAGGTACCTGGCCACGCCTCCGATTCTCGCAAAACCTGTCATCGGAGAACCATTGTTCCTATATATCGCGGTGTCGGTAACGGCTGTAAGCGGAGTTCTCATCAGAGAAGAATGCGGAGAACAGAAGCCAGTTTTCTATGTGAGTAAAACTTTACTAGACGCAGAGACACGATACCCGCTGATGGAAAAACTTGCACTCGCTGTCATAATGTCAGCCCGAAAGCTAAGGCCATACTTCTAATTACATGCAGTCATCGTACTCACGTCATTCCCATTACGAACTATTCTCCACAGTCCCAGTCAATCGGGGAGACTAGTGAAATGGGCAATCGAGCTAAGTGAGTATGACATCGAGTACCGAACAAAGACCGCTGCAAAGTCCCAGGTACTCGCTGATTTCGTGGCCAAACTTTCTATGGAAAGAGCGGCGAATCGCGTGCCAAACGCAACCTGGATCTTGCACGTTGACGGATCATCGTCCAAGCAAGGATCAGGAATCGGAATTCGACTCACTTCTCCAACGGGAGAAGTTCTGGAACAGTCATTCTGATTGATGTTCCACGCCTCAAACAACGAGGCTGAATACGAGGCACTGATTGCCGGGTTACGACTCGCTCATGGACAGAAAATACGCAACATTCAAGCATATTGCTATTCTCAGCTCGTAGCTAATGATTTCAGCGGCGAGTATGAAGCCAAAGACGATAGAATGGAATAGTACTTAAAGCTTTTCTGAAACCTTGCCGATAGCTTCGACCACTTCGCCCTCACGCGAATTCCCCGTTTGGAGAATAAGCAGGCAGACGCATTGGCAGCTCTGGCTTCAAGCTTGGACCCCAGTCTCATACGGGTGATTCCTGTAGAGTTCATAGAACACCCGAGCATCGATCCTCCGATTATTGCTAACCTAATCAAGTCATTAGACGAGGATGTCGACGAAATCGACACTCAGGCCGAGCAAGACTCGAAATCATCTGAGTTCGGCTGCGACAAACCATGGTTGGGAACAATTCAAGCATACATTGCCGAAGGGACACTCCCTCCGGAAAAATGGGCAGCCCGAAACGTCAAGATCCAAGCCGCTCGATACATATTAGTGGACGGGAAGATCTACAAGTGGAGATTCTCCGGACTACTGATGACATGCGTAGTGGGTGACAAATCGCAAAAAAAGCATGGAGGAAATCCACTCGGGCTCTTGCGGAAATCATGGTGGCGGAAGATCACTCGCAGTGAAAATCAAACGCCACGGCTACTTCTGGCAAACGATGGTGAAGGACTGCGAGAAGTTTGCACGAAAGTGTGAAAAATGCCAAAGGCACGCACCCAAGATCCACCAGCCCGCAAAGCTTCTTTCTTCCATTTCGGCCCCATATCCATTCATGCGATGGTCAATGGATATCGTCGGCCCTATGCACAAATCAAAGCAGAAACGCTGCCTGCTAGTCCTAACCGACATCTTCTCAAAATGGGTCAAGGCTGATTCGTACGCAAGAATTAAAGATGCCCATGTCGAGAGTTTCGTATGGAGGAACAGCATATGCAGACACGGTGTTCAATATGAAATCGTGACGGACAACGAGTCCCAGTTCATCTCAACGAAGTTCGAGGCATTCTGCGAAAAGTGGAAGATACGATTGACAAAATCTACCCCCAGGTACCCGCAGGGTAACGGCCAGGCCGAAACCATCAACAAGACTATCCTAGATGGGCTCAAAAAACGCCTGGACGCTAAAAAGGGTCGATGGGCAGATGAGCTCGAATGAGTCCTCTGGTCTCATCGAGCGACCCCCAGGAGAGCAACGGGAGAAACTCCCTTCGCCCTCGTTTACGGGGCAGAACGCGTTATCCCAGCGCAAATCGAATTTCCTGGAGTACGGAGAATACTGCTCCTGGAGCGAGAGGACATTAACAATTCGATGCTGCTCGACAAACTCGACCTCATTAACGAGCGCCGAGACCAGGCCCTCGTACGAATTCAAAACTACCAACAAGCAGCGACAAAGTGCTATAACTCAAACGTATGCAGCCACAAGTTCAAGGAAGGCGACCTAGTGCTACGCAAAGTTTTCCAAAACACCGCCAAACCGAACGCATGGAAACTCGGAGCAAACTGGGAAGGACCGTACAAAGTTACGAAAGTCGTCCGACCAGGCGCGTACGAACTTGGCACAATGCAGGACGTCAAAATTCCGAGAACCTAGAACGCGATGCATCTCAAAAAATACTATCACTAAGTAGTGAGATCGAAAGCAAAACTTAACTATGAGACGGCTTGATCCCCAAAAGGGGTACGTAGGCAAATCATCATACGACGATTTCAGCTGTCCCCTTCTTTGAAAAAAGGGGGGTGTACATATACTCGTATACTCCCACATTTTTCAAAAGCAAAATCAATGCAATACAATTCCGAGGAATCTCGTAAAAACACAACTTGTCGCAATCGCGCAAACCAGTTTTTCGGCTATGCCGATAACATAGGCTCGACTAAAACGCCTTGATAACATTTAAACTCTCCAAGCCCAAAAAACTTTCAAACACGAAAAGAGGTCATACGAAAGAAAAATGAACCTTAGGCACGCGAGACGTCGCTAATGCCTGAGAAACCATTTTTTCAACGAAAATCCTTCCCCGACAAAAGCACCGTCAGGGAAGAAACACGCGTTCTTCGCAAAAGGTATTACCTACCGTTACGTTTGTTGCTGATCACAACAAGCTCCCAACGTCCTAAACAGACTAAGCCGTCTCATAGAGATAGCTCTTGAACATCCGACTAGGATAATAACGCGCTATAAAAGAAATCCGAAATTTTGATCAGCACTTCCAAACGACTTAGAAATTGTCTCCGGAGAGATGCTCGATTCCGACCAGACGAGTCGTGTAAGTCGAGAACATATCGCAGACTCTAAAGCGGTTCGGAATCAGGTTGAAATTGCAATGGGATATGTAAGCCGAGATTAGTCACCACACCCCCTAAAACCGAGAGTAAACCTAGGTCTTGCCCTAAACCCAGCACACTGGTCTCTAACATCTCTAGGCATGATATCTAACCGATACGAGAATCTTAAACCATGTCTCTTCATTCATATCGTAACACTCGGGAAATTCTGCATAATTCCCTAAACGACCTAGAACGAGTAACGCGATGAATGATCATCAAAAAGAGTTAAACACGAGATGACAACTCGTGTTCTTCCCTCTACGATTAATTGAGTCAAAGGACATGTAAACTCCCTTTCTTTTCGAAAGAGCGCCTGGTTTCATTAAAAATCCGCTAAGCGACTGATAAGCCACGGCCACATTTGGCCGATCCCAAAAGAAACAAAGGTCTTATACGACCAACAAAACAACAATTTAAAAACGTCAGAAAATGGGACTACAACTTCACTCATCTTCGTTTTTCGGGCAGGACCGCGTCCTCGCCCTCAACATCTCCCGAACTCGGAGCCGTACCATCTTCACCCTCCTCCACGGTGCCACGAGCTTCCTTGCCTTCGGAAGCTTGTGCCACGGGGCCATCAGGGAGCGGCGGAAGGATGCACTCGGATCGCAGGGCGGCCAGGATCAAACCAAACTCTCCCTCGCTAGTCTCCAGCTCTGCTCTACGAGCGGTAAGCCTGGCCTCCCCGGCCTCTCGAGACGGAGAGTCTCTACGTAGAGACCTCGCGATTAACGAGATCTCCATCATGAGCAACCCGCAGCATGAGCAACCCGCAGCAAGTCAAGGAAGTTCTCGATCCGGGAAAGTCGAGCCTGAATATCAGCTCGCTCAACGATCCTCGACTCTTCCACAGCTACCGCAACCTTGCGGCTCAGCGACTTCTCCGTCTCCTTCCGCAGGCGACGCAGCTCCGAAGACTTGGCTTTCCGCGCCTGCTTCCCCTTCAGCACCTTGCTCGCCGTCTTCTCGAGGTCCCTCTTGAGACCGACCACTCGTGCCTCCAGCTGAGACAACTCGGAAGAACGAAAACCCTCGGGGGCTGCCACCTTCTCTTAAAGCTCCTGCAGCTTCCCCTGCGACTCCACAAGCTCCATCCTAAGGCTCTCGGCCTCCGATCCGAAATCACCAAGCATCCCGTCAATTAACGAGATGAACTGCGTGAAAGAGAAGATGTCAAAAGGTTTGACGCGACTAAAAGGGAACGAGTTCCGAAGACTAAGCTTGGCGCGGTGCTGTGACGCCACTCCTGAGCGTCGGGCTCCAAGGGGCGAGGGTCCAACCGCAACCGTTTCGGTAGGCTTCTTCTTACTCGGCGCTGAAACCGGGACAAGAACCCTTTTGCGCTTCTCCAGAAGCGCGACAGGGGCGGTCCTCGGCGCTCGCAGTCCCATCACGATCTCTCGAATGACTGGGGGAGGCAGCATCGACTTCAGCTCTGGCTCAGAATTGACCGGAATAGGTGTCGTAGAAGAGCCCATTGGTTGAATCGACCCGACATCTGGAACGGTCGGAGGGGGAGGCAGAGGAGTCAAACTAGGGACCAACGACACGTCCATCCCAACGTCATGTTGATCCATCTCGCTCTAAGAAGAAAGGTACTCGACCAAAAGCGGTTGGAGGCTCCCCGAAGGAACGATCTCCGCCGCTGCACCACCGGTCTTTCCTTCTTCACATGAGGAAATCATCTTGGCGATCTTAAAAGCTCTCAAGTTAGAAGTTTCAAAGAATAAGGAGAAAGTGAAGAGTGAGTGAGGAATGAGAGGAAGAGTCTCATACTTATAGGAATACCTCCGCAATAAAATAATCAAAGGGCACCTCCACCATCATTTCGGCCGTGGATTCCGATTAAACGCATATCACTCGCCCGCAAAACTCGCAACCGAGTATGCGAGCTGGGGGGCTAACTGTTGGGGTCAAAAACGGTAACATCGAAATCAACGCCCGAAACTTCCGTAGGCCTTCGAATACAAAATTTTAAGCAATACGAAACCACCAAAAGTGTTGGAGAGACGCGTTGCTTCGGAAAGACGTCTAAACGTCAATTGACGCCAAACGTACGAACGAGTCTTGGAACTGATTGACGACTGAACTAGCAACCGATCTAGACGTCGACTGGAACCAAAACCGTAGGTCTGTCTTGGCGCCAAAAGAGAGTGTCTGTCTTGGCGCTGGTTGGCGCTGAGACGCGGATAACGTTCAGTTGTAGTCCGTTGATTGAACCACGTCATTTCCGATCGTCATTTCCTTCGAATCGTCACTTGATCGTCTCTCATTTTGTCTCGATTGGAGTTTCCGTCAAACCGTCATGATGATAGTCGCAAGGATTCATGTTTTTCGTGGACTTCGTACTGATCGTGTAAAACGACGACGGTTAACTTAAACACCAGAAGAGTCTAAACTATACGATCGGCCTTATCGGTCTACAAAACTATTGTCGCTTATTCTTACGAGAAACGGTTTCCCGCAATAAATCTTAAAAATCACTTAGCCGCAAAACGGCCCAAACCGCGATAACGGTCCACTTACGATTTTCGGGCGAGAACTGGCCCACTTACGATGACGGTTCGCCAGGGTTTCGCGAAAATATCAAGTTTCGAGAAGATAAGGAAGGATCTCGAAAAGATATAGGCAAATCAGGGAAAAATGAATATTTCCACGAAAAGATATGCACTAATCAGGACGAGAAAGAAACGAGCCAAGCCCACGAAGACCTATGTAAAGGGTGCGAAGGAAGAGATAGAAAAAGAACTTTTTTTCGTCACCGCAAAACACTTCGAAAAAACTAGGGTTCTTACTTTTTTTTCGTAAACGAGCTGCGTATCAACTAGGGAACGAGTTTACGCTGTAGTTCTAGGGTTTTCACCAACAATTCGTGGCCACGGCTTAACACCGGTTTCGCACGCTCCGATCACGAATTTGAATAAGATCGCTTAACTTTCTTCATTATTTGTGTATGTCGAATTGTTCTTCGCTTACGTTTTTCGTTTACTTTTGATTCGCTTTCGTACTCATTCTTTATTCGTTCACGTTAACCTATTCTTATGAATCTTATTACTTTGCCACCGTTAAATACATATCGCTTCGCAATCTGTTTCGTATTGATTCACTTTTGTTATCTACTTGTTTCGTTTTGTAATCTGTTCATCTCTTAGTTTCGTAATTCGACATCTCGTTAACCGGAATCTCACATACTGTTCGTTCATACGTTTTACTCACACTTTTTTTTTATCTTATCTCGCAGCTTAATTTCGTAACCTTAACCTAATTTCTTGTGTTCATTATCTGATCTTATCGCCTTTTGACCACAGAGAATTCGTGAACCACGTAAACATTGACAGTGAGAATTTCGGTTCCCACAGTCACTAGGAAGCTTTGGTTCCTCGTCCTTTTTTTCAAATGTCTCTTTCCTTGAGACATTGAGGTCTTCTTCTTCTTTGAAGCCTTCATCCTTCTTAGCTTCGTTCACTCTTTCCTCTTTAATAGCCTTATCATCAATCCAAGGTTCTTTCCTCTTTTCTTCAATTTCGACATCTCCTTTTCTTGTGGGTTCTCCATATTGTTCCTTCGGTAGGATATGTTGTTGTTGTAAGGCTTGTATCCTTTGTTGAAGGATTTTTGGTAGTACCCTCCTTGGATGTAGCTCACTTCTTCTTGATTCTCGCTCTCTTGTCGTCCTTCAAATTCGGTTTCAACAAAGTGAACACTTCTCTTTGTTTGGAGAATGAGCATATCGACCTTGTCACTAAGCTCTTTGATCTTGTCATCCTTTGATCTCGTGTTCCTAACCGTTTTATCATAGTCATCTCCATCACTATTGTTGCTTTAGGCAAAATTCTCAAAGAGTTTCTCTCCTTGATTGGCAGAGAGACTAGCAACGCTTCCCATAGAGGCGGTGTTCAAAGCTGGACGATACTTCTCATGGATACCTCGATGAAAGATTTGAAGTAGGTTATCTTTGGTTATACCGTGATGAGGGAAACTTCTTATGTATCCATTGAAGCATTCTCAAGCTTCTTAAAGTGACTCCATTCCTCCTTGTTTGAAGGTAGATATCACATTTCTTATTTTCGCCGTCCTTTGGGGTGAGAATAACTTAGCCAGAAACCTCTTTTTCCATTCGTCTCATGTTGTGATTGTAGAATTCACAACGCTCTTCTCCCATTGTGATGCTTTGTCTCCTAAAGAGAATGGAAGCAAAGTCAATTTGTTGATGTCCTCCACCACTCTATTTATCTTCACTGTGCCACACAACCTATCGA